>CM059219.1:13095755-13163255 GCA_030347435.1 Clarias fuscus
ATTCTTGGGTGTTTTTAGCTGTGTGTTTTGGGTCATTGTCCTGTTGCAAGACCCATGACCTGCGACTGAGACCCAGCTTTCTGACACTGGCCAGCACATTTCTCTCTAGAATCCCTTTATAGTCTTGAGATTTCATTGTACCCTGCACAGATTCAAGACAGATGCAGTGCCTGTGCCAGATGCAGCAAAGCAGCCCCAGAACATACCAGAGCCTCCTCCATGTTTCACAGTAGGGACAGTGTTCTTTTCTTGATATGCTTCATTTTTCCGTCTGTGAACATAGAGCTGATGTGCCTTGGCAAAAAGTTCAATTTTTGTCTCATCTGTCCATAGGACATTCTCCCAGAAGCTTTGTGGCTTGTCAACATGTAGTTTGGCATATTCCAGTCTGGCTTTTTTATGATTTGTTTTCAACAATGGTGTCCTCCTTGGTCGTCTCCCATGTAGTCCACTTTGGCTCAAACAACGACGGATGGTGCGATCTGACACTGATGTTCCTTGAGCATGAAGTTCACCTTGGATCTCTTTAGAAGTCTTTCTGGGCTCTTTTGTTACCATTCGGATTATCCGTCTCTTTGATTTGTCATCAATTTTCCTCCTGCGGCCACGTCCAGGGAGGTTGGCTACAGTCCCATGGATCTTAAATTTCTGAATAATATGTGCAACTGTAGTCACAGGAACATCTAGCTGCTTGGAAATGGTCTTATAGCCTTTACCTTTAACATGCTTGTCTATAATTTTCTTTCGGATCTCCTGAGACAACTCTTTCCTTCGCTTCCTCTGGTCCATGTTGAGTGTGGTACATACCATGTCACCAAACAACACAGTGACTACCTGGAGCCCTATATATAGGCCCACTGACTGATTACAAGATTGTAGACACCTGTGATGCTAATTAGTGGACACACCTTGAATTAACATGTCCCTTTGGTCACATTATTTTCAGTATTTTCTAGGGGTACCATCATTTTTGTCCAGGCCTGTTCCATGAGTTTATTTTTTTAAATAATTCTGTTGAAGCATGGTTGGAAACGCAATGTCTGACTTTCATTGGTTAACATTCATAGAATTTTTTGTAATTATTACTTTTGTCAGATTAAAGTTATTTATGTGACCATTGTGAGTTTTTCTTTCATTGACCGAAGGTTACCAACAATTTTGTCCACGTGTGTATATAAATATATTAATAGCTATATGTATATAGATCTATACAGTAAATAAATTAGTTCACATTGATCACATGTCTCAGGGATTATATAGTGGCCTGTGTGTGTGTGTGTGTGTGTGTGTGTGTGTGTGTGTGTGTGTGTGTGTGTGTGTGTGTGTGTGTGTGTGTGTGTGTGTACTTCTTCAATGTCATCTCTTTCAGCTCCTGAATGCTGTGTTTTTTCAGCTCTGACACAAAAGAACTTCTTTTCACTAAGCGGTGTATCTTTTCTTTAATGTGGAAAAACGATACCTCCAGTGTAATCAAATGAGCTGTTTACAAGGATTAAGTCGTTGCAGAAGTGAATAACAATGCAGCCTTTACGGACACAACCACAACGCCCTCGTCGTCCTCCTCCTCCTCCTCTTCATCCTGAGATTCTTTTATATTTTTGTACCACAAATGTTTGCTTTGGTTCTGTGTTTGTGTCTGTCTTTTCATCCTGTGCTGAGTTAAAAGAAGTTGCAGTGAGCGTTTTTTTCTGAGATCACAGACACCTGCTACACACACACACACACACACACACACACACACACACACACACACACACACACACACACACACACACACACACACACACACACACACACATATAGAAGAGAAATGAAATGTGTGTGCAAAAGGCCATGGAAATCAGCTTTTGTCTCAGCTAATGAATCTGTGTGTATGATGGGAAAGGCCGGGTGTGTATTAGAGGGGAAGTGTCCGAGTCCTGCATGAGAAAAACGGGAGGAGAGGAACATGAGCCCTGATGAATGTGAGCCCTGAAGCACTGAGCTCACTGAAGGACATGTTAATTAACATATAGTGAGTTCTCCCTGAGAGAGGGATGAATGAAGCGAATGACAATACAGGAGTTTAAGCGCAGGAAGAGGAAAGAATCGACAAGGGGATAGGGGGTAAAGAAGATGGCAGCTCATGCAACCTCTGTGACCTTTTGACCTTTTCAACTAGCTTGGCCTTAGAGTTTGTTTAAGATGCACAGACAAATAAGTTAATCAATAGATAGATAAATAAAGAATTTTATTATTGCTGCCATTGTTAATTACTCTTAGGTTTCTTTGTTATAAATATTGCTAATATTATAAATATTGTTATAAATATTGCTAATATAATAATATTTAATTGGTTGTTTTGTAACAATAGAAGTAGTTCTAATCCTTATTATTATAATATAATATAATATAATATAATATAATATAATATAATATAATATAATATAATATAATATAATATAATATAATATAATATAATATAATGATGATTATTATTACTGCATCTGCTGTTAATATTTGTTATGCTTATTACTGATATCAGTACTGTTATGATTTGCATTGTGGTCATTATTATATATTGCTATTACTGTCATGATTAACATTATATCATTATTGGTGTGTGTGTGTGTGTGTGTGTGTGTGTGTGTGTGTGTGTGTGTGTGTGTGTGTGTGTGTGTGCGTGTGCGTGCGTGTGCGTGTGTGTGTGCATGTGCATGTGCATGTGTGCATGTGTGTGTGTGTGTGTGCTTGTGTAGATATTTAAGTGTGCATATGATTAGAGCTCAGGTGGCTGCAGAAAAAAGACACATGAATGAAATTAGAGCCATGACTAACCACGCACACACACACACACACACACACACACACACACACACACACACACACACACACACACACACACACACACACACACACAGCGAGAGAGGGAGAGAGATGTACTGTAATCTAACCTGTAGAAAGGGAAAAGTCATAGTTCAGCTTCAGACAGACATCTAACCAGCTGTTGTACAGTGACAACATTTATAAAATAGTTACATACCATTCATTCACTTTTACACCTGTCACGGGCAATTGTTAAAGAGCATAACATACCATACAACATAGTTTTTTTTTTTTTTTTAGGTCTCACTTACATTAATGCTGATACACCCAGCAATTCCTTTGTATCCCAGTATTCCTTTGTAATTCCTTTTCATTTATTATTTTAATTAGATAAAATATCACAAAGTGTAAACACCTTTGTCCACTGGGGACCTCTATTGCCACTTTAATGATTACGAAGAACTTTAAATATGTTTATTTCTAAACGAATCCCTACAACTTTCTGTGCATAACCTAGTACTATACAAACAATAATGTCCTAAAACAAGCACATTAATGTGAACGTGTTTTCTTCCAGCCACTTCTGCGAAAACCTGTGTGTTTCTTGCTTTGCTTGCACCTTGCTTTGTTGGAACTCGTCTGGATTTGCACATGCACATGCACACACTCACTTCTTGTCTGGATGGTTTGTGAGATTCCAACATGGTTCAGGGTCACAGCAGGGGAGTGTAGAGAGTTTACATCTGCCATGTTTGCTTTGATTTTTGTTTTATTAATAGGATTAGCGTTCCTGGGAAGCACCTGAGATTATAAACACAAAAACACACATGTATGCACACACACGAGCAAACACACACACACACACATGCACACGCGCACACGCAAGCACACACACGCACACACACACACACACACACACACACACACACACACACACACACACACACACACACACACACACACACACACACACACACATACACACACACACGCATTTACCTGAGACATCATTGTAGTTTGATGTCTGTTATGAGGCGCATTGTTTTATCATATTTAAATTAACACTAGGTTGCTTGGGATAGAATAAAATAACTAAATAAGATCTTTAAAATTATACACTGAAAATTTACTAATAATCTTAACTTTGATCTATTTTTGCTGATCGGCTTACAAAAGAGATAAGGAGACTTATTTTTGTATGATCAAGGTTAGGCATTATACATTATGATGGGAACCTGGGAAATGGCAGCTTCACTGTAAAAGGGCTATAACGAAGGAGATGGTGAAAGAAAGAAAGTAAGAAAGAAAAAGGATGATGGAAAAATATCAGGGTCTCTTGACTCAACATCCACAGGTCAACAGCCTCTGCGTCCACAAAGACACCAGCAATGCAATCAACTTCTCACATCACTCACTTGGTCTCTTCACCCTCCTGCCCTGTGGCAGAAAATACAGGAGCATCTACTGTATGCCACCAGCAACAGACTCCACAACAGTTCTGTGCACTGTTACATGTTGCAACATGGTCCTAGAGAAACAGCTTTTCTTTTCCAATATATACAAGCTATATCCAGGAATGATAAAAGTGTGTCTGAGCAAAGGGCGCTATGAAACTGACTCTGACTCTAATCTGACTCCGAAACTTCCAGGTTCAGCACAGAAATACAAAGTCCACCAACAAATCAGCAGCAGGAAAACAAATCATGCCAGGTGTTTCAGGTGCCGATTTATTTTAAAGGGAAACACGCACTCTAATTATATCCGTAACACAACACACGTACAAAATTAAAGTCACACAGTGTGATCATAAAGACATTAACATAGCTTCATTCCTTTACATATTTATTAGGAAGAAGAGAGTTAGCGAGACAGTGTGTGAGTCCATTATCAGGACAATTATCAGGATGATTATATCTTTGACTTAACTTTCTCCACCCCAACACAAAGGATGAGAATGTTTTACACGGATACAATTCTCACTGTTTGTGTATGATGAGCTTGTTATTTTTAGTCCTAATTACACGCCTGGGTTAGCAGTAAAACTCCTGCCTGAGTTACAGAGTGATGGAATCAGGCTAAACATGCCGAGCGACGATGTTAATGACAGACAAATGATGAGTTTCACATCGTCAATGTCAATAACACACTCAGACCTTCACATGCTCCTTTTATTATTATAGACTGCTAAAACTGTTATTTAATTTGTTGTTTAAATTGAACACATTTTAACAGAAGTATATTTAGAAGTAAAGCAGAGCTGGACACAATATTGCACTTTAGGTACTTAGTTCTGTGAAACAACGAAATTTAAACAAAGTTTTAACTTAATTTTAAATTGAAACTTAATTTTCTACAATCCTAAGTATGCCTAAGTAAATCTCTGTGTTAATCATGTTACTATTAAAATGGGAAGATTTGGCATATTAGTTAAAGTCTAAAGCGCCATTCTGGGTGAATGGGAATTGACCTGTCTCAGTAGTGCACACTTTGGGGAGGTGCAGAGTGTGCTCATAATAAATGCACCTTTCCATATTTTTGAGGTGAAAGATGGATAACACATCGAGTGTCTGACTTCACAAACCTCCCATCGAGCGTGTGAAATCTGCAGCCTCGGCATCTTGCGTCTGATTCGTCACTGGCTCTGCACGAATGTCCTGTAGTAACGTTCTTCAATTATTTTCTCTCTTTAAAGTGCTGAGAGTAAATCGATATTTAGTCAACTGGTGTAATTGCTCTTCGTGGAATACACACGTGGTATTATCGGGTAAAAAAAAAAAAAATCAAAGGGGAGATGAATCGACCTCAGGCCTCATAGTTAGTTGGTTGGTTGGTTTGAGATTTGCATTTTTTTTTTCTGTTCTCTTAAGGCTACATCTATGATTTGACACGCAACACATCCGATTCCTGAATCTAAGATTTAGTGCTTCGCTTGCAAAAATAGAAGGTGAAGATTGTGTGAGTGAAAAATGCTGCTGCTTAAGAGTGGCTTTTGAAAATAAATTGCTGACATTTCTTCAGTGATCTGTTTGGTAAAAAGGTAAATGAGGGCGAGTTTCCCTGTTTAAGCCGCCACTGTAGTGAATAGTGAATCACTGAAGGTTAAAAATAGCAGCTCGTTGATGGAGTCGCGGCTAAATCGAGCCTGTGAGAGGATTTGAATATAAGGATTAAAGGCATTGTGAACAAATTGCCTCAGTGTATTCATGAGACGGTCAACAGCTGCCTTTGCACACACACACACACACACACACACACACACACACACACACACACACACACACACACACACACACACACACACACACACACACACACACACACACACACACACACACACACACACACACACACAGACACACGCACACACACACACACACACACACACACACACACACACACACACAGAAGGAGTACTGTACGTTCAGGTTCTTTTTTTTTCAGCCAATAAGAACACAGAGTTTTAAATTTGTTAATGTAGTGTATTATCCCAGACTTTTTAGACTCATACTGTATGTAATACCAACACTTACTGTAATACTTAATAAACTACAACAACTGATGAACTACACTAACAAAAAAATAATTAATTACACAAAGATGGTAGTGCAGTGGGTAGTTTGGGAGTGATAGGGATTAAAGATGGTGGTGGAGAAGATGGGTCAGCAGTGGATGGTTCTGTAGAGAAGAGGGGTTAAAAATGGAAGTAAAAGGGTGGTTCATTAGATGGTACATCTGGAAAGTAGGGGAATTAAAGATTTATGTGCCGTGTTGAAGGCTGTAAAGTAAAGGAGTTAAAGATTGAGGTGCATTGGGTGGGTCAACAGAGAAGAGGGGTTAAAGATAGAGGTGCAGTGGGTGGGTCATTAGAGGAGAAGGCTTAAGGATGGTGGTTGAGTGGGTGGGTCAGTAGAGTAGAGGGGTTAAAGGTGGAGGTGCTGTGGGTGGGTCATTAGAGTAGAGGGCTTCAAGATGGAAGTGCAGTTGGCAAGTCAGTAGAGTAAAGAGGCTAAAGATGAAATTGCAGTGGATTGTTCATGAGTGGGCAGGTCAGTAGTGTGGAGGAGTTAAACATGAATGTGCAGTGGGTACTTCAGGAGTGGGTAGGTCGGGACAATAAAAGGGTTAAAAATGAATGTGCAGTGGGTTGGTTAGTATTCAGTAGTTGGGGGGCAGTAGAGTAGTAGCCCTTTTTCCAAGTCATAGATCTGTATCTGCAAGGTCAGAGTAAAAAACTTTAAATATAAAGTTACAGTGGGCAGGTCAGTAGTGATTGGTGCAACAGAGTAGAGGGGATAAAGATAGAGGTGCAACAGGCAGGTTATTAATATACTGAGGGGTTAAAGATGGATGTAATAGTTGCGGTAGTATAGCAGGTCTGCAGTTTATAGCAGTGTGATGACAGACTCTCTACACTCTGTTAAACAAGTATTCGTCATTTAAGCACCATCATTGTCGTCATCATTATCACTGTCATTATCACAGCTGATTACGCTCAGGAGATTAATGAAGCGTGTTGGTCGTGAGACTGGTGTGGTGAATGGCCAAGTTGTTCTCTCTCTCTCTCTCCCCCTCCATACTCAAACACACATGGACACACAATCTTCAAAAAGGAGAAGTATTTGAATTAAGTATAGAGGAACATTTTTTTCAAGAAATTTGATCCCATAATATATAATGCAATAAAATATAAACTCTGATTTTTTAAAAAATCAAAACCAGTAGATTTTCGAGAACAGCAGCCTTGGCAGTAGTGTATCTGAATATCTTTTCAATTTTTTTCTTAACCTAAGTGTATTTAGAGCATAAAATTGGTTTTGCACAAAGCATTTCTTGGGAATTTAAAACACATCTAAGGAAAATGTTGATATTCTGTATAATTAGTTTTCATTCCCATGGTCCCTGTAGGTGTCCATGTAAAAGACATGTGCTTGTATATTAGACTATGAGAAATAAGGAAGAAAGAAGAGATGAACTAATGAGAAAAAAAAGAAAGAAAAAAAAGAAAGAAAGAAAGAAATGTGTAGATGTGAGCATGTGCTCATGAGCTTCTGTTCTGTTTTAGGTGTGAAGGAAGATGGACTTATTATTATTATTATTATTATTATTATTATTATTATTATTATTATATAAAAGTGTAAAGGTAAATAATAATAATAATAATAATAATAATAATAATAATAATAATAATAATAATAACTTTTTACTTTTACATTTACCTCAGTTGCAATGACTATTTAATAAAATGTTTCTGTTTTGTCATAGCTTAAGCTCCCCAACACACACTCCTCACTCCTGCTTTCTGGGATAACAACACATTTACTCAACGGGAGGCTTTTATCCATTTTTTCTCTTCCACTCTTTTCTCTCTGTATTCCATCACAGCTCTTCCATTTATTTCCGATGGCGAGACCTCCAGCTGAGACAGACACATGGCTGGCATGGCCTCCAGACTCTGGGGGGAGAATTAATAAACATATCTGGCAACCGAGGCTGTGTTTGCAAAGTGTGTGTGTATGTGTGTGTGTGTACATCTCCTGAGGAAGCAGAAATTATTTAATGATTCAATTAGCGCAGCATGGAGTGAAGAGCGAGTCCTGATGGAGCGATAATTGATAAACATTTTAATCCAGAGCTGAAACGAGGCCAGCGAGCTGCGGTGATCTGCTTCACACCCCGACACAGATCACACAGCAACATCAGGTGCTCTATGTGTGTGTGTGTGTGTGTGTGTGTGTGTGTGTGTGCGTGTGTGTGTGTGTGTGTGTGTGTTTGTGTGTGTGTGTTTATATATATATATGTTTTATTTTACCTTCATCTTACCTTCATTGATGGTCAATATAAACTACATTAAACGCTCTTTGTTAGCTCTACATTAACGCAGTATTTACTTTGTGTGAGGAAGGTTCCTCATATTCACAATTTACATTTTCAGAGCTCCACATTTACAGTAGCTAATTAAAACTGAAGTGTAGTTCATGTGTTTGCAAGATTCTTAATTGAGAAAAAAGATTGTATCTAGAGTATTTATCCAAGAAATCAGGGCTAGAAAATGCTGCCCGTTGTTGTTTAATGCTAACAGTTACTCACTCACCCACTCATTCTCTATTCCACTTATCCTGTACATGCATGGAGGTAGCCTGGATCTTATCCCAGTCCATCACAGGACACACACACACACACACACACACACACACACACACACACACACACACACACACACACAACCTACGGGAAATTTGAAAACACAAATTAGACTAATCAAATTATCATGTCTTTGGACTGTGGGAGGAAACCGAAGTAAACGGACCAAGCGCAGGAAGCAAATGCAATGCACACAGACATGAGGCGGGACTACATCTTCAACCCTGGATGTGCGAGGCCACGGTGCTAACCATTATGCCACTGAGCCACCCTGTTTAAAAAAAAAAAAGAAAGAAAAATAATAAGAATAATAGAATGATATCTGAATGAGAAGATGGCATGCAATCTAATAGTAGTATAATATTGCATATTGCCAGTGTATTGTTGCATGTATAGTTGTAGTTGTAATGATGACATTAATCACCATTATTAAATGAGCTTATTAAATTATATTTCATAATAATTATTATAATACAATTTTTATAATAATTTATGCCTTCAACAATTATTTAGGAGTGCATAAAATAGCACTTGTATGAACTAATCCTTTTATTTTACTTCATAATATTTCATAATGGTTCAGTTAGTTCACAACTCAGTTAAGCCAAAATATTCTAAATTGAGGTCATGGAATCATGTGAATGTGAGATGTAGGCATCTAGCTCATGCTTTTAAAATCATACATTGAGTTGTTTTAATAAAATAATAACATTGTTTTAGTGAATTCAAAGTGCACTCTTATAAAGAAACCCTGCCTATACTCATATTTTACAATTGCAGCTCACTGTAAGTTGATTTATAATTTTATCCATAGCAAATTCACTCCCTGAGACAATGTCTGTGATGAAGATAAATCTTTTCCAATATCTTTTGTGTGAAATTTAATAACTTAATGAGTATGGTTATTTATTCATTTATTTATTCCTTTAATGATGGACTTGAATGGCATTTCACAGGCCAGAAAATACAGTTGAGCATGACATATCTTACATCTAGACAGTGGACCTGGAATTGATTCTGTTCCTTTCTTATGCCAATGTCAATGAACACCCACTTTGTTGAAACACCACAAAAGTTGTGTGTAACTGAGACACGTGTTTGTTTTAAACCAGCTCCACCATCTTGTGTGTATCTCTTGAGTGGCTTCTGAAAATGTGAGATCTCAATACAAGTTTAGTATTTTTAATCACTGACTGCTGAACTCTGTACCTTAGGTGTGATGGCTGAAGTACTGTAACACTTAAATGTTTCAGCCTTAACCAAGTCATCAAAGGTCCCGTAGGCTAGTGAAAGGCTTTCAAAACAAGTAAAAGTGTTTAACACTGGCTGAAAGGCTTTTAAAAAGAGGCCCAATTCTCACTTCTTCACTGCCTTATTAACACAGGGATTAGTAATGGGTTGCAGGTGACCTTCAGGTCAGACACGAAGAAAAACTCAGGCTTTGGGCGGGGAAGGGAGACGGGGTTTACAACATAGATACCTATGTTACACAACACTTGCTCTAATCTGGCTCAGCTTCCACTCTTTCTAAACAATCCCATATCATGCTAGCCACAGATCTCTGAATACTTGGCTCCAACCAGTCAAACAGCTGTGACAGTCGTGCAGCTGTAAAATAATTTTATTGATTATTGTTTTTATAGTGAAATCTCATGTGTAGACAATAAACAGATAAAAAAAATCAGTTATATGGTGCAGTATTTTTAATGCTATCTATTTATCTAAAATTTAAAAGAAAGGAGTCTCCAGTGTCAACACATTGTAGCTATCAGTTTATATGTTTTATGACATCTTCAGAAGAAAAGAGATTAAATGAGGAGTTCAGAGGAGTAAACTGAGACAAATATTTATGTAGCAACATATTTAATTTAATTTCCACTCCAGTAAATTATTTTAGTTGAACAAAAATGAATAAATAAATAAATAAATTAATTAATTAAATACACATACAAATAAATTGGTATGTGTATGATAAAATATATTAGTTAAAACTAAGTACATTTACAAACATAATATATTTTAGCTAAAATAATAGTAATATGTAAAAACTGCATAAGACCAAAATAATTTTTGAATGAGAAACAAAGAAAGGCCGATAAAGGAATGAGTGTTTATAGCTTCTATAACATAAGAAAGAAGAGGAACTAGCTTGTTTCATCAATGTTCCACTACATTAGTTAAAATAAGACTTGTTATTCTTTCATAATAAAAACAAGTGGTTTTATATTCTAACTGAAAAACTGATTAAAATTTTTTTTTTCTACAGTTTTTATTTATTTTTTGATTGATTTTTATTTATTTATTTTTTGCTGATCTTTAAAATTAAGCTAGGAACTTCATTAGGAAATTAGGCAAAGAGGCAGTAGGTCATGTCCTAAATTAACTGGACTTCTTTACAAACATCAATCCATAAACCCTGAGACAAAGCTTAGTCTATATGTCCATTTTCACGCACCAACTTTCAACATGGTGGGTGACTGCGGATAAAAAAGAGCTTTCTGTTAATGCAGGACCTTTCGGTCTGCCAGGCCATGGCCCTCGAGCTGCCCCAACTTAGCCTTTTGATCCGAATTTTGTACTGATATGCCATCCACTTAATCCTCTCAGCTTGCCAAGTCCTCAGAGACGAAAGAAAAATACTCTCATACAGGCACAAAAAAAATGAGACAGCATTCGCAATCCCACCTCCTCCGGCCTCTCACCAAATCGCTAAAGAGGCCTAATGTTATTTTTTTTTCTCCATCATAATAACAAGTAGGAGCAGAAAGTAAATGGCAAAATGGGCTGGGGAACACATCATTCAATCGAAAAGCACTCGTGGCTCGACTCAGGCAAATTGCACACCTCTGTCTTTTCTCCTCCTCTCCTTTTTCCTCTCCTCTTTTTAGTGCAGAGTTGTGACAGCAGGTGGATATGAAAACAAAATTACAGACTGCAAAGAAGAAACAAAAATACCATGGTTTCTCTGGCAGCCATTCAAGAGATGTGTTTCAGCCAGCAAGGAAATGTGTTTTTTATTATTGTTTACTTCTGCAGTGAAACTCCGATCTTAGGGACGAAAAAAAGGTTCTCGATGAAATCAGACCCAGGAGAATATAGGTCACCATAGTAAAGTGTGAAACTGAAGTGTGAAAATACAGACCGATGTGTAGATAGATGGATGGGTGGATGGATGGATGGATAGATAGATAGATAGATAGATAGATAGATAGATAGATAGATAGATAGATAGATAGATAGATAGATAGATAGATAGATAGATAGATAGATAGATAGAATTAAACTCTTACGGACAGACAGCCATAAAGACACAGTATAAATAAAATCATACTCTTATAACAATACACAAATAATGACAAAAGGATTACATATAAGATTAATTTAATATTTAATTTTCTTTTTAATGTGTTTTAAAGTTAAAACATTTATTTTTACTCTTCTCTGATATCAGAGTATCCAAAAATAACAGTTTGGAGTTTTGATCTGAACCTCCACTAAGTTATACTTATAAAGAGCTAGTTTACAAATATATTAACAAGCCTAGCAAGCTAACATGAGCAGAACAAAACTTAAAAAAAAAAAAAAAAAAAACTTCTGACACCAAACAGCTCATAGCAATCACTACATTTGTGAAAGCCTTCATGAGCTTTCACGCTATTTTCAAAGCATGTACAGTACATGTTAAATGGCATGCTGCTTTATTAACATGTCGAGTTTCATAAAAGCTAAGTTCTGACTTAGTGGATAGAGTCTGATCACTTCATTTCAAAATGTAGCTTCAGCTTCACTACGGATTATCTCTGTTTTAATGAAGGGTTTATGTTTACACTCATCTGTTTTCCTGACAGATTTTCTTGTTTAGCATTTAGCAAGCTGCCGTCAGCACTAACACTGATGGACAAACAGATCATAGCCAGCTAATTCCCCTTCACTTTAGCACTAATAGGCTAACATCATCAGAAGCCTATTAGAGGCTGGTGGTATTGAGCTAGTCACCTAGATGCTGAGAGGAGAACAGGAGCAGGGTGAGTGTTAGTATTTGCGCTAATCAGGTTAGTGCAGGCTGGAGATATAAATAATCTAATTACACTGCTAAAATCGCCTCTCTGCCAGATTCTCCACAGAGAATAACGTCATTAGCACGTCTTGCTAAATTTGTGACAATATTTTCTTCTGTGAGCATCTGCTATAGAAACAGGTTAAAGTTGCTCTCCTCATCACATTACATGCTGCAAGAGTAGCATGATGCTGTCTTTGCGCATCGTTATAGTCTTTGATGATGAAGTATGGATGAATATTTAAAGATAAAAACTAATGGTGCAATATACTACTGCTGCTATTCTGAAATATTATTATTTTAAAAATAGACAGTGAATTTCATACATAAAAAGTTATGTACATTAGTGGTTTAATTTTCTAACCACTAGGATAAATAAAAGTTAGCTTAGTAGTTCATTGCATGTGGGTGTTGCCTGTTTTATGTTTATTTTTTTGTTCCAATGAGAAATAAAAACAGCTATGTATGTATAGCATACTCTAAACTTGTTTAAAATTATAATTTGTGAGACAACGATCCAAATGACATACATTGTACATTTTTGCTTTTGCACAACACATAGACATGAGGTGAGGTCTTATGGGAAAAGGGGGTGGGGGGGCATTTCTACAAGGTCTTCAAAGCAGCTCTCCCAGTCGCAGTCAACCGGCCCTGCCAAGCCCTTTTTTGGTGCTTCCTGTGACGTCCGACTTATGGCTGGTTTTCCTGATGGGAATGGGGGCCAAAAAGGGAATGCAGTGGCATTTTCTAGATCACGAATCTTGTGCAGACCTCGTTCAAGATCACTGAGCAGCTCGTGCAGACTTTTAACTGCTGTCTCCTACACGGCTATTAAATGGTGATAATCTCTAATGTATTAAAGGTATTCAGTTCACACAACTTTGAAGTCCCCGGAGTAACTGAGTGGTGACAGCGGTAGAGCGGCAGAGTGGACCCGCGTGGGCAGTGACCCAAGCAGGCTCTTCAACGCATCTGAGAATGTTTGATTATTGAAAAAACTGCCAGCTTTTTACATCTAATTCAACGTCTACACCTGTGTTTCTCAACTTCAGTCACATTTTAGTGCTTCCTCAGCTCCAGGAACACCTGATTTAAATAATTCTCAAATTAAAATCCTTTTCTTGATTGGCATGGGCGTGGTAGAGCAGGGAAAACACTAAAATATGCATGGCATAGGTTGAGAACCACCATAATTGATTCCTTCTCTTTCACTGGCACATTTTTCCAACCTAGCAACAAAAGAGATCCTGCAAATTATTTTGGCCTGCAATCCTACTCGACCTACCCATTTGGTGGTTCCACAGTGTTCCAGATCTCATAAGACAACCGCACTTCATCACACCAATCATCAATGGCACCATAACATCTGGTCATCTTTCAACAGCATTCAAGAGACCATCCACCTACTCTGGATCCCTTGAATATCGGCAACTACTGACCAGAATATTTATTTTCTTCCTAAAATCCTTGAGTGCACTGTCTAGTATCAACCAGTCTGATTTCAAACCAATATGTTCAGTTGGGACTGCCCTATTGTCCATCACTAAGATGTTAAATGCTGCTAGATCAGCCAAATTGTCAGCAGACATCATCGTCCTTGACCTTTCAATAGTGTTTCACAGGCAACTATCTTGTTCATCCGTATAAGTCTTGGTGTACTGTATGTGCCACAGCATGGAAATGACAAGCTGGAAGGTTTGTCATATGAGGTGATGTACAAATTTTTTATTTTTCTTTGTTGGCTTTTGATGAGACGATACTATGGATTAAGCTATGCTTTACATTTCATAAAATGATGTGCAGGTAATGTGAACTAATAATAACATTTGAAGCTAATGCTTGAAATGTTCTGGGGCAGAATCCCAAATAGTGAAAAAAGGAGAAGCAACTGCACAACAAGTAGTGCCCTTGATCAGGGGATTTGGGATTGAGACTTTGTATTAAAAGCTAGTTACCCATGAAGCACAACAAAGATGGTTCAGAGGCATTTTGGAACAACTTAGGATCAATTACTAAGGAGACAATGTGTTGTTTAAGATGACATAACATTATCAGTTATATTTTGTGGTGTATGCGGGTTTGGGCACTGACACACGATACAGTAAGTAACATCCCCTTTGTCATCCTTTTGCCAATGAAAACAAAAGAAGTTTGGAATTCATTCAAATGTTTTTGAGATTTAGGAGTAAAAACACTGCTGCAGTTAAAATTTTTAATTTAGGTAAGATTTAGTTGAAATGTGAAAACATACACACACACACACACACACACACACACACACACACACACACACACACACACACACACACACACACACACGTACACACACACACACACACGCACACACAGGCGTGTCTCACATGGGTTAAGTGAAAGCAGGTCAGTCAGTCGTATCCTGGATAATTACCAGTGCTTAAGTTGGACCACACCTTAGATAAACCCCTAATGCTTCAGTCTGCCACAAACACTCTGCCTCCAGCAAGCTGCAGCATGTTTCACCCTGTGTGTGTGTGTCTGTCTGTCTGTGTTTTTTCTCTGTTTTTTTTCCCCTCAATCACAACTTGTTGACCTGTTGACACATTTGCCCCATATTGAAAATCACACACATGTTACATGTATTTATGTGAGTAATGTAAATTTGAAAAGCAGGTGCATTTCATTATGTTATGTGCTGACACATAAGTACATGCAACACCATGTGTATGATATACAGTACGACATGTAGTACACACATAAAAATTAATTCTTAATTCTACAAAAATATTGCAGATAAATGAAACGTGCAATCACTCATACTCAAATCATATTTAAAAAAATCATACTACAGGCATACAGTATGTTCTGTTGCCTTAATCGTACTACGGATATTAAATCAAATATTTATTAAAAATGTAATGATTTATACATGTGAAGGAATGTACAACAGATATACTGTATGCCTACTCTTGTGATATATTCTCACAACCTTTCCCCAATTATAAAAAATTGCATTTAAGCCAAGGTAATCATACATTGTTATAAATATAAAAGACAATAAATATTATTTTGCTTTTGCGGTAGTTTTTCTATCAAGGGTACATGGCTCTGTAGCTACATGTCATACCTAAAGGTAAGGTCTTGTGGACCTTTTGGTGTAATGGTCCTTAAGGACTATTTACAAACTGTAAATATTTTTTTTATGTTTTCAAGACTCACTTACACAGGTTCCTCAGGGTCGGGAGGAACCTGCAGCCTATCCTAGGAGACTTAGGGCACGAGGTAGTGTACACCCTGAACGGGGTGACAATCCATTGCAGGGCACACAATGGATTGATGATAATAAATATATAAATCCCTTTTCAAATTCTTCCCACACTGCATCAAGGAGACGAAGAAGAAGAAGAAGAAGAAGAAGAAGAAGGAGAAGAAAAAGGAGCTATAAAAAAACAACAACAGGGAGTAGTTTTAACTAGATGCCAAATTAAATTCAAAAGGGTGTACCATGCTTGATTCGTAGGAACTTAAGAAGTTTGCCTCACCCATACGCACACACACACACACACACACACACACACACACACACACACACACACACACACACACACACACACACACACACACACACACACACACACACACACACACACACCTACACACACAACACAGGTGTGCAGTAATTGCTAAAAGCAAGAGATACCTACAGTTACAGTTATGTCTCAGTCAGGTTTATTATGTGTGTGTGCAGGGGTAAAATGCATGTGATGTTTTGACTAAGTGATGGATTCCAGGCACCTAATCCACTAAGACACACATTAAAATCTGTAAAGTGCTGTTTGTGATGTGCTCAATACTTTACGACTGAGAACCATGAAAAACATTCTTTTTTTGTATCAGGAATATGGGGATGGGGGACCAATTTGCTGCTTAATCTTTTTGTAAATGGGTTCTTCAATGGTTTAATGGTTCAATTATTTGGAATATTTGAACTTTTCCTGGTTTTTAGTTTTCTAAACCAGGTTCTACATGGAAAACCATTCTTATTTTGTAGATTTGTAATAAGGACAATTGAATGTTCAAGATTAGATTTTTTTAAATGTAGAAATGGCTAACACAAACATAACAATATGAAAATATAAAAGGTTCATTGTTGATGTTTTTAAAGAATTTTACTAAACCCTTAGACACTTAAGGGGTCTGCATTCAATTCTTTGTTCTACAAGTGAAGAGGCTTCGACAAGGACACAAACATTTAATAGTGGGTTCTTCTAGGGTTCTTTGGATTGTGGATGGGTGTACCGCTCCATATGAGTCTTGTAGAGTTCCTATGAAAGAAGTAAGAGTATCAAGAGTGCAAGAAACTAATAAAAGGACTTTTAAGGGCTCTAGGTTGAACTGTTTTTCCTAGGGATCAAGAGCGGTCTTTGACAGAGCTCATTGCGAACATTACTTTTTCTTTGGTTAATGAAGTTGTTTTTGAAAAAGATTCTACATACAGTACAGTAGAGCTTTGCATATATATAATTGAACCAGAGACTTATGGCTTGGTTATTAAAGATAAAGACTGTTTTAAAGAATCTTGAATATTAAAATCATGGTTACTGTTAACATGATGTGCAAGAATTATTATTTTTTTTAAAGTAAAACGTTTTTTTTCTCATATATATCATATTTTTTGTGATCCAGATGCAGAAATAGCTATTTTATTTGTGAGAGTGTCAGCCTGCTGTTTTTCTGTTTATGCAGAAAGACGCATTATTGACCTTGAACCTGTAAATCTGACATTTCCTCTCTGTACGGGCGTATACTTTTGTTTTGTCTCTCACAGGATGTTCGACATCCTCTTGTTACTACTTCACCCTTTGTCGCGTCTAATCCCCTTTTATTACGCCGCGTTCACCCAGAGTTCAGTAATGAAACCCAACTTGTCCTGGTACGACGGTGAGTCATCATACGATGGCACCTTTATGCGCACTACCTGTTTGTTTTTATGGGAGCAGGTTGTACACGGGTCCTTCCTGTGCCTGTGGCTCTGACAATCGGCACTCGATTCAGATTTACCGCCGTTTTGTCTCGTTAATCGCTCCCTTTAATCCAAACAGAGGATTGAGTCAAGGCCCACCCAGGTGAGAAAGGGCCTGAGCAGCGATGCAGATGTTTGCTCGCGGTTCATGACACAGATAACACAATTGGTGTGCATGTGTGTGTGTGTACTATGGGAATCCTTGCCATTTAAAAACCAGAAACCAGAAAGTTCCTTTGGCAAATAGTTTGCTTGTTTGTGATTGCTTTTGAATGTGAGCCAAAAAAAGGAAGAGACGCATTATTATCTCCTGTATTTCTAGGTAATCACTCACTTCCTTTAGCTTTCTGACCTTTCCTGTGCACCTTAACTTCAAATAAAACAGTTTGTTCTTTATAAACACATGTACAAATGAGACCTGAGGCAGCGGGAGTGTGCGGTTACGTTCGGAAGTGTGATAATAACATGCTAAACATCTCAGCTTTGAAGTTTCAGAATGAGTTTCAGGTCATATACAAGTTCGCCGCAGTTGCGATGTGCAGATAATGTTATATTATTATGAGTAAATATGTTAAACAGTTGACATTTGGGGGAAATTACAGGGAAGCAGAAACTTGTAGTGGATATGAAGTGAAGCTTCCTGCTGCTGCACAGCAAGTAAAAGTGGTGAAAAATCTCCGTCGTGACCTTTTCCCATGATCCTTTGTTGACACACTACACAGCAGAGTGTAATGTCTTCTCATTAAATAGTGAGTAAACGCCACAGAGATTTAGTGGTCGAGCTCTTACAGTCACTATTGTACAATGCAATATCATGCTAATACATCAACACTGACCAGCTTCATATTGGGTAGAGATCTGTTTCTGTTACATCTTTCAAGGAACACACACTGGTGTAAATAATGTCTTTAATAATTCACAGTGAAACTGAAATAAAATTTGATACTCGGATACTCGACCGCAACCCACTGTGTAGCATTAATAAAAATGTACCTTTAAAAATGCATTATATGGTCAAAAGTATGAGCACATAACACATACACACAGACACACACACTTGCATATACAGTATATATATATATTGCCTCTGAACCATCCATGTTGTGGTTTAATCTTTCAATACTGCTAGTTAACGTGAGCATGAGCTTTCGCCAATCTACTGACAGGTTCATGTCTCACATCTCTAGATTGATTGTGGCTAATGCAAGATACTATAGAAAACTAACTCGCCTCTAAAAGGCCTAATCCCAAATCCCTCGCAACAACTTGGTGTGTGGAACAAGGGATTCATTCAAGAGAAGTATTCGAACATGATATTACAATTCAGTAGTGTAGATGCAGTGTATCCATGTGACATGCTTAAATCATGAGCAATATCATTCTCTGATTTTCCACTTTCATGTTGTTTAATAGCTTTTTAGGTCACTTCCAAATTTAAACTTCTTCTTTGCTTCTTGCTGTTGCTACCACTAGCACTGTTTTTTCTGGGCATAAAAGCCATAATTTCAAAAGAAAATCAGAATCTAAAAATAACACTAAAACAATAAAGATGTGTGTTTTTATATAAAAAAAAACAAAAAAAAAACATGAGATACTCACCTTGTGTGTGTGGGATTCTAGGGACCATGCAGCCAGACATTGTGCGAACAAACATTAAGTGGCATACATGTTATCAGAAAATGTTGATATTCTTCGTTTTGACGTTGTATTTACAATATAGGGTCCTTCATTCAACATTGTATATAACAATAAATACCCCTGGTGTGGGTGAACAGCATCTCAAGCTAATTACACACAGCTTGACTATGACATACAATAACATTTTAGAAAGCATGACGTGTAGTTCTTTACCAAATAAAATTTGCAGTTGTTGGAATAAAACACTGGAGGACTTGCTGTAATAGGAAAATAAGCACAACATCACTCAGTGTTTTATTCCATGCACATTTTGACGATCTGATAATTATGCATTAAAGCACTTATAATAACTTTTTGTTTGCTAACTAATGAGTCTAACTATATACAATTCCACAAATGTCCGCAATTTAGTCATAAAATAGAGAAAAGCACATGTTGAAAAAAATCAGAGGGAGAGTGTTGGCACATAATTTAAGATACACACACACACACACGCACACGCACACACACACACACACACACACACACACACACACAGACACACATACACACACAAAAGTTACAATTTAGCCATAAATCAGAAACCAGTTACATTATGGAACACCACAAACTTCATCATGAAATTTCATTTTAATTCCTCCGAGTGACTGCAGCCTTGATTACAAAATGATTTGAGAACCGTGTGTGTGTGTGTGTGTTTGTGAGTTGATAAGCATCTGCTTTTTTGATGGCTCAGTAGCACTCAGTTTGCTGAGTGAGTGTACTGTAGGGTGGAGGGATGGAGCGATGGAAGGATGATGTTTGTTTGGAGCAGGGATACGGTCAGGCCACCATGACTGAGATGTAAAGATGGACAGATGAAAGCGAGCGGTGCTGAAAGAGACACGGCTAGTGCAGAGCACCTGAAGAAACAGAAACACAGCAACACGAAATGATAAAATCTCTCTCGCTCAGCCAGAGAGAGAGAGAGAGAGAGAGAGAGAGAGAGAGAGAGAGAACTGAGGATAGGGTATGGAAAGCAAGAAAAGCAAAGGAAAACAAAGAAGAAAGAGGGGTAAAAAAAGAGGGGTAAGCAGAGGTAAGCAGAGGAAACTTTTAATCTTTTATTTGGTTAGGAAAGAGAGTATAAAGAAGAGAAAGAGACAGAAAAGGAAGGAAAGTGCGAGAGATGTGAGGAATACAAACAAGGGGAAAAGAGAGGTGAAGACGGAAAGAGAATGAGTGAAGCAAAGAGAAGAAAAAGGAAAAGCAGTGGAGAAAGAAAATAGACAAATGAACATACACAAGGATAGGATAATAGAAAGATAAAGGAAGAAAGTGAAACATCAAAGAGATGGAGAGAGTAAATAAGGGTAAGGAGAAGAGAAGTGTGTGTAGTTGTTTGTATGTGTGTGTGTGTGTGTGTGTGTGTGTGTGTGTGTGTGTGTGTGTGTGTGTGTGTGTGTGTGTGTGTGTGTGTGTGTGTGTGTGTGTGAGCATGATTAACACACAGTGACAATAGCCATTAACTCATGTGAGATAGAAACAAAACACAATCATACAGTCAGAACACACACACACACACACACACACACACACACACACACACACACACACACACACACACACACACACACACACACACACACACACAGTGCATATTATTTGCTAATTGTTAATTAACATAATAAAACTTTAATCCTTTAATATTTAAAAAATAAACAAACAAGCAAACAAACAATTAAGATATTTGTTTTGAATAATGTTCCATACAAATACTACAGTATATACAATAAATAACACACAGTTTTCTAATAGATATAGCTAATATATTATTATTATTATTATTATTTTGTTGTCTTTAGTGTCAGATTGTCAAACTGTTCTCTTTTGAAGTGAGAAATCCTTTGTAATTAAAGACGGTTATGTTTCATTCCCGAGGAAATAAATAGTTGTCATAACAATGGCAACAAATTTTGGTGCACACATTTTATTATTAAACTATGGGTGTGTATTTATTTCTTGCATGTTGTCAAAACAAAAACCCTTTGTCACACCATTAACAATTGTATATAGTGACATGTACTGTACGTTTGCATCCATGTTACCGATTGCTCACTCTGTGGTCGATCAAGGGCCTTAATATGTATGTCTATGCTATAGACACATACACACATACACACATACACACATTCACACACAGAGAGAGAGACAGAGAGACCAGTATATCCACTAATGGAATTTAAAAAATCTCAGAGTTGGCCAATAGGCGTAAAAACTGCTCTTCTGGTATGGAACTGGGGGGACTGACTTTTTCTGAAATTAATTTCAGGCTGACTCGACTCAAGGTTGTAGCATCAAGTTCCTCATGATTTCTTCTAGAAAAAAAACTCTCCATAAACACCTCAAGGATTTCAAGGTCATGTGTAATTTACTGTTACTATCACATCTTGCTCTCCTGCTCTCCGTTCGGCCTTCTCCTGCTGCGATTCAGAAGTCTAAAACCAGCTTCTCTTACTCTGATGAGGCCTGCAAGCTATTCATTCTGCTATCCTGAGGTCTGCAAGCTTTCAAACCCGTAATGAGGCAACAAGTTCCTTAGCTATCTTAATGCTAAACGTCATCTTGAGGTTTACAGTTTACACTTTATGGACAAAAGTATTCGGGCAAACCTGCAATGACAATGTATCCAAATACATATATTTCAATATGGAATCTGTTCCTCTTTTGCAACTATAACAGATTCCACTCTTCTTGGAAGGCTGTCCACAAGATTATAGAGTGTTACCGTGGGAATTGCTGCCCATTCATTCTGTAGAGCATTTATGAGGTCAGGCATTGATGTTGGATGAGAAGGCAATCTCTGTTTCAGCTCATGCCAAAGGTGCTTGATCACCAAACCATGTCTTTATAGTCCTTGCTTTGTGCACTATGGGATAGTCATGTAGGAAAATAAAAGGGCGTTCCCAAACTGTTGCCACAAAGGTGGAAGCATAGCATTGTCCAAGATATCTTGGTATGCTGTAGAATTACATTGTTACTGTAGAATCCCCTTCACTGGGGATAAGGGGCCTGATTGAAAAACCTGAATTCAATAATTAACAGGTCTGGCTAAATACTGTACTTTGGTGCATATAGTGTATGCTCAAATTCCCCAAGTCACCATGAGACAAGGTCCACTTCCTGCCATCTAACAACATAAAATCTTCTGCCCCAACTATCCTAAGGCCTACAAGTTCCTACTCATCCGATGCAGAGGCCTCTGTCCTACAAGCTTCTCTTTTAAGCACTCTGAGGTTTACAAGTTCATATTACAGCCACTTGAAGTAGTACAAACTTTTACTTCCATTCAAGGTATGAAAGTTACTACCCCACCAGCTTTTTTTTTTTTGATACCTAAAAGCAAATAAAATTCCAACTTATTTACTTATCTTTTTTTTTTTTGTTGTATTGTCCAACTTTTAGTACCTTGTTTTTCCTGAGCAAACTGTAAGTTCTTCTGTGCTAGCTTAGCAAATACCCATGAGGCCGTTGGACGTCTTTCAATCCTTGTGTGTGTTTTTATCTTACATTTAACCTCAGATCAGCAGAGGGATTGGCAGAGGAAGTAAGATCGCCGACTCTCTGTGTGGTCCTAACTGAGTGGGAGTGCAGATTTTTGCCCTCAGCTGCTCACTTCATGCTCCGTTGCCTTTCCTGCCCCTCCTGCACCCTTCACCTCTTCACCTGCCCCTTTTCTAACTTACCTGTACCCTTCACCTTATTACCTCTGCCCCATTTTTCAAATACTGATCTCGGAACAGTGGCTCCTCCTCCATTCCAGTCCTATTTTTCAAATGCCTTGCAGTGACTTTATCAGCTTTTAAGAGAAGTTCATTAGATAACCATTAGGTGAGGAATTGCATTGACAAAATCCAGAATGCATTGTAATCAAGCAGTTTCCCTTTAGTATATAAAATGTAAAAATATAAAATATTATTGCTTAATTCTGAATGGATTCTAGCTTTTACTCAACCTTAGGTATATCCGTCATGTTCAACTGTTGTCACAGCAAAAGATGAATGCATTAGTACTATACAGTATATACTGTAAATGCCTAATGGTGTGTCTTCTATTTGTACCTGTATTTGTATCTATTTAAAAAAGATTATTTGTTAATTCCATTTTAAGTCACTGGAAATCTTGGTGATCTTGAGAAGTCTTTGTCAATGACTCAAGTTTTTGCCTGTTTTTTAAGTTGTTTTGGATAAGAACATCTGGTGCGTGTGTAAATATAATGCATATTTCTGCATTATAAGACGTATTCTGATGTAAGAAGTATCCTGTCCTCATCTGGATTCTGCATGGCGTTAAATCAGAACTTATTGTTTTTAGCCATAATAGGCTCTTTGGGTTTGCTATTATCTCTCACATGACTCAATCTTAAGTGGATAGCCAATAAGGAGAGTTTTTTAAACCTGGTATATGTGTCTCCCACTGTTAAATCATAATTTGTAAGTAGTTAGTCTGGCAATCCAGTTGAATCCGAATATAATGCACAACGGAGTTCCTAACAAAAATTCAAATGAAGTAGTTCTATCAATCAGTCCAGTGTTTGTTATATAAGACAGAATAAGATGAAACCACAGTTGTTTACTTTTTGTGTGGAAAACAGTAAATGGGAATTATTTAGGTTCCAGGTTGAAACTAAAACTTATGAATGTGAAACCAAAGAAGCCTCACATCCAATGCATCATAATACTAGCATACAAGTTGAAAAAAAGTGTTGCTTGATGTTGAACATTGCAACTCTGTGTTGCACGCATTCTTGGAAAATAAAAGTTGAACGTATAAGAGTGATCTGATTACATGAGGTAATCAACCCTGTTCAAACTTGTGTTTAACACTATCCACTTGATCCAATCACCAAAGACAGGTTAATACAGAGTGTGAACATAGCCATAGTTTTATTCGTGTAAACTCTTGCGAGGCAGAAAAAGAACGAGAGACATGAATTGTGCATGTTGGGATTTTTAAGTGCTAAGCAAAATGACTTAACGCTTGTCTCTAAGTTGATCAGCGTAATGAGTTTTTCGAGTGCAATCCTAAGCTACTCAGATAGCAGAACCATTTTAAATGCCTAATCTGAGGCAACTCGCTGAACTTTAGGCCTCAAACGTTCTCATTTACATACCAGTCAGCATGAATTTCCTGAGCACAGCAGAACCATTATCTGACCTTTGGATAGGCCGTACAAAATGACATCACCCTCCTCCCCTATAACACGGGGATTAATCACACATTAAATTACCTGGAGTGTACGAGTGCATTTCAGTGTCAGCACGTTGAGAATTTTTACATTTAAAAAAAAAAAATTTTCCTCCACAAAGTTGGTAGCAACTACTTTGTAAAAGAAATAAAATCCTTGTAACCAATTGGTTTTGGGACTGATATAGTGACATTCTGCCTGGTTTACTCTTTTCTTTACAGAAAGGAAAGATTAAGACAATCCGTTACAAGCCACCTCGACTTAAAGCACTGACAGTAAAGAGGATTTCTCAGCTTCCTTCGCTGAGGATGCTGAGGATGCCGAGGAATCTGGCTGCATTCGTTTTCGTTTTGCCCACCTTGAAGTGAACTTAAGGCCACCGATATAAAATCATCACCCTACTGTGGCTCATGTTCACACTTACACCCCTGATTTTAAAACTGAGCTTGTTGTCCTGCATCTCATTATACAGTACTTTACATTTCCCCATTATCCCAACATTCTTATCAACTTATAAAAGATGCTGAATTTCTTGTTTTTTTTTTCAAGCCGGGTTTTTAGTTTTTTTATTTATTTTGCAGTAAGCAGTTAAATTAAGGATTTAAGACTTTCATAAGGTAGGGGTTAAATAATAATCACCCTGTGCTCAGAAAAAAAAAACTTCAGCTCTCCTTTACTGTATGTGCTGCTCACTTTTCTGTCTTATCAGACTTGTTTTGAATTACATTACAAGTAAGTAATAAGTATAATCTCACTTATTATATAAAAAGTATAATCTCACCATATTCTTTTTTGTCTTTCCTGAAGTTGAGACCAAATAATAAAACTTTTTATATTACCAAGAAACCACAAATAATGAAACCTTCTGTCCGGAAGTTACAGCTGTACATCTGACTGTTACAAGCACTGACACTGGAGACTCCTTCCCAAAAAAATCCCAAGATCCCAAGAACGAAATTTGTTCAGTTCACCAGATTTTGTTTTTAAAAATCAATATAGAATAACAAGGCTTGAGTGTTGAGGTGGCTGTGACCATGTCCGTGGTGATGAAGTGGGATGTGATTGGTCATCTCAGCTGGGTGACATCAGCAGCAGTTAGTTTTGTTCACTGTGAGTGATTTATGATCTGAGGGTTATTGCTCAGGAGTCGTGGCCTGCTGTTCTTTTAAACATGGTGACAGCTGGGAGACTCAGCACAGCTTTTTCATTCACACACACACACGCACGCACACACACACACGCACGCACACACACACACACACACACACACACACACACACACACACACACACACACACACACACACACACACACACACACACACACACACACACACACCTATTCATCTATTTAAGATTTCAAAACAAACAACACAATTTCTTGGTAAAGAAAGAAAACACACCCACTTTCTCCTTTTAAATAATTGTAATTTGTTAAATCAAGTCAGTTCCTCTATCATGTCTTATACCAGAGACTTGATGAATTCTGGATTCTGATTGAATGTAAAGATTAATTTTCTATAACAGCAGCAACTGACAGTAGTGCCGTTGCACATTAATATTAATGCACTACTTGTAATACAATATTGTTTCCAGTGTAACAACTCATTCATATGGACTTGTATGGCTGACAGTCCACAGATTTAATCCACTGATTTAAATTATGTTAATAGATTAACATAATAGATTTTTATTTGACATTTATGGTAGGTTAAGTTTTTTGACATCTTTAGGACAGAGGTACATTTTTGCTTGTTGTTATAGCTGTTGTTCTACTGTAGTTGTTGTTCACTTACTGCCATCAGGAGAGAGAGTAAATAGGAAAATAATCAACCTCAGTGTGATAAATCTACCTCTGCTTCATCTTATTATTCCATTGTTCGTATCCGCATTGCTTTGTAACTTTTTCAATGTTTTCACAATATAATTATAAATCAGATTTTATTCATAAATGTATACATTGTACCAAGCTGTAATCCAAACAATGTGTTGATTACTTCCTCCTTTTAATTCACTTTTATTTCTTATTTGTAAGATTGTAGTGCAGCACCAGCGGCCTCCCGCGACTTTCACATAGTGGTGGTTTTATGCTGTGGCCATTGAATGAAAAGAGGGGGTACAATGAGATTTACGATTTACGGCATGCACTGATGAGGAATAAGAAGTTTAAAAAAAAAAAGAAAGAAAGAAAGAGACCCAGTGCCAGTCACCACCCACATCTCGTTTATCATGCTCGTTTACGTAGCAGATGGCAGTGCCAAGCTTGCCAGAAAAGTGTGCCAGGCTCACACCAAAAGCGTCCGGGCCCCTAAAAGAGTCAGCTGCATGCACATGACATTAGTGTATAGCTGACCTGTCTGGAAAGTTCCACGCCCGCTGGCGAGGTGTTTGTATGCCCAGGTGGCCCGCTGGAAATAAATTTTCTTTAGAAGGAGTCAAAGACACTAAAATGGCTTTTGTTTCCTAGACGCCAAGTGTCCAGAAGCCAGAGACTCGCCCCGTACAATTTGTTTTTCCAAAGACGGGATACTGTTGCCCTCTCAAAGGCCAACATATGCCACTCTGGAGCTGCGCAGGGCCATAAAATCACATTAACACAGCACCGACCTAAGGAGAATGCTCTGCAAAGGACACTGGAGTAACGAACCACAAGAGAACGATTTTAAAGGTGAAAAATTGTAGTACAAAGTTTTAGTTTTTTAAACGCAAGTAAAATTAACACTTTTACTGTAGCTAAGTGTTCTAAGCTTTCTGAAGGATTTCTAGTCGGGTGACTATTTTGACATAAATAACAACAAAACAACAAACAAGTTGTCTTTCAAATATGGGTTCTAAATGTATATATATATATATATATATATATATATATATATATATATATATATATATATATATATATATATATATATATATATATATTCCCTGTATACAGAGAGAGTGAGAGAGAGATTGAACCATGTTCAAAAGTTTACCCTCCCTTTTAATTATACTGTATACAGTATGTTTGTGTATAAAACCATCAGAACAACCATCTGATTACAGTGGGTCTTGGTATTTTCAACCTCAGATAAAATACAACATGTGCATTTTTAACCATGCAGTTATGCATTTAACAAAACTTGTGGCCACCATCTTACTGCATCTACAGAATTTGAGTGGATAGGTCCCATGAGTTGACCATGAACTCCTCAGAGTATTTGAAAAGCAAATGTCCAACAGCTAAAGCTTGTGCAAAACTTGGTCATGCAATAGGACAAGGATCTGAAGCACACCAGTAAATCTACATCGGGACGGGATAGCTGAAAAATAAAGAATTAAGGTTTTGGAATGGCCTAGTCAAAGTTCAGACTTCAACTCAACCGAAATGCTGTGGTGTGAGACCTAAAGATAGCTGTACATAATAATGCAGAAAAAACCTCAATGAAGTAAAACAACGTTGTAAAGAAGAATAGGACAATATTCCTCCACAACTATGTGAGAGACTGATGAAGTCATAAAGGAAACAATTTCTTCAACTTATTCCTGCTAAAGGTGAATCTACAAACTATTGAACTGCGAGAAAACAACTGGATGACATTATGTCATCTTAAAAAAAAAAACAGCATTTTAACTCCTTAATATTGTTTCCAAGTCATTTCATAGAAGTCAGCTTATATTTTACATTTTCTAATCTCCAATATCTGTTAGAATGTCCAATTTTTGGTTAATATTCTGAAATTTTAAGGGGTTTTATTCATATATTATTATATTTATAATGGATTAATAGATTTTTCTTGGCTACATGAGGTCATGTCCTCATCTTGTTCCTCATCCCTATCTCTGTCTCAGCGTTGTCTGGCCTTTAAGCTCTGCACCCTGTTGGGCTTGGCGTAGAATCGAGGCGATTATCCTCGGACTGTTTTGCAGCACAATCAGCTGTTTTTGCATTTGTAAATGAGAGCAGTGTATTCTTCTCGGACCCAGACGAGTGCATGGTAAACAAAGCGGCTGGTGTTGCTCACGCTACTGTAATTATCTGAAGACCGACTGAAGTAAAGAGAGTGCATTGTCTTAGAGCCATGACGGAGGATTACTGTGAGCAGAAACTAACGCCTGGCAGACCAATCACACTATGTGTCACATTATTTACACATTTACAACAGGAAGTGAAGATTTATGCCTTATAGAGATTTATGCCTATATGCCTTATATAGTCTTTTTTTTTGTATTTTAATTTAAAAGTTCAACCGTTCATCATGACGTTGTATTGAACAGACATCATATTTATGGTACACAAAACAAAACATAAAAAAGTCATCTATCTATCTATCTATCTATCTATCTATCTATCTATCTATCTATCTATCTATCTATCTAACTGTCTGTCTGTCTGTCTGTTAGTCTAGCTATGGTCTGAAAAACTGTAATGTATAAATCTCAGACATATGAGGTTAGATTCATCCTTGTCAGTCGGTTATATAGCAGATCTTGAGTTCCCTCTATCTGATGAGGCAATTGCACTCATCCGTCCTCAGGCCTTTGTGTCAGTTGGGAGTTTTTGTGCCTTACCTTCCACCTGCCAGCTGTTCCCCAGTTATAACCCACGATCTCACCACACAATGGCTTCGTTTACTTTACATGAAACTCTCCTTCACCTTCCCAGCATGCACTGCAAAAAAGCTGTGGCATCGTTTACCCGTTCATCTCGGGTAACTCTCAGATGAACTCTTTTTTATTTTTTTTTCTTTAAACACACGGGAAGGCCTGCAAGGGAATGGCTCCGGGCTTTCCTGTCTGTTTGAAGTTATGATGCCTTTTCAGATTCCGTTGCAACTCCTGTCGTGTTTTGAAGGGATTATTTCCGCACAATTGTTTCTTTTTCTTTCAAGCGTGTCTCGGTTTATTTTGATCATTTTATGAGCATTAGTGCCAGAATTATTACAATAAACACACATGATTTATAGCTGTTTAGCAAACATATCTAATGACAGCTCACTTTATAGCTCATAACGTAAATTCACACACAAACTGAATCAGTTAAGTCTTATGTAATAAATGTTTGTGCAATCATTTATCCCTGAATTTTTAGTATAAGAATTTTAGAGAAGCAAAACACATAAAACTATTTTATTTATTTAATTTTATTTTAAACAATATTTCAGACACAGCAATAAAGGAAATCTGTCTTGGCCTGTCTCTGTCCACATATTTACATTTACCTGTCTTGTTTCTCTGTCTTTCTGCCTCTGCCTATTTGTCTATTTATCAGTCTGTCTGTCATTTTAAAATTTACAATATTTAGCAGATGACCTAGCTTCTAATCTATCCATTTGGTCTGCACTTATCACTTTGTTTGTCATTCTATTTATCTCTTTATCTGTCTGCCTGTCTACCACTCTTGCTATCTATTTTGTCTATCAAACTGTCTCTCTCTATATTTCTGTTTATTTGTTTCTGTCTATCTGTCAGTTTGCCTGGCCATTTTTCTGTAAAGTAGGTTTTTCTGTCTTGTCAAATTGCTACAGTATGTATCTCTCTATCAGCCTTTCTGTCTTTCAGTTTGTCTGTCTTATACTTCTGTCTCTAGTTTTTATGTATATGGTCCAGTTTTTTGTATTTCTGTCTCTTTTTCTGTCTCTTTACATACTTCCTCTATGAGTCTGCCTAACTTTGGCTTTTCTATTTGTCTCACTCTATTAATATTTATCTGTCTGTCTCTCCAGTTGTGTCTCGTACAAACAGTCTTTGTATTTAATTATTTCTCTCCATCTCATTTCTCTCTCTCATCTCTCTCTCTCTCTCTCTCTCTCTCTCTCTCTCTCTCTCTAGCGTTGCTGTATGTCTCTTAATCAGTCTGCCTCTGATCTCAGATTTAATATTATTGTAGCAGTGTTTTATCCACATGTGAGTTATTCACATTTCATGCCTTTTTGGCCATGTACGTAATAATAATACATAATAAAATATCATTTGAAATGTGAAGCATATAGTTTCCATCTCATCCCTATGATGATAGATGATAGAGCCTGACAATCAGTGTATGCTTCTGTTCGTGTACTGAAATGCTTCACAGAGTGATGATGAAATCCTGCGGTGTGAAGCGTGCTGTTGTCATTGAATATGTCACATTTGGGGTTTATTCGTAAACAAACCAAAATTAAGATCAGGATGCTGGTTATGGGATTGTGGTTCCACCTCAGCTCCATGTCTCACATACTTTTATAATGATGTCATTTTTAATATCCATTTAGCACCACAGTGACACATTGTTGTGTAATATATTGGAGGGACATCCACTCAGCTCTAAATGTATCCAAAACACACAACTGATTTAATTGTTGTCCAAGGGGGGGAAAAAAAAATCTGAAATCTGAAATATGCCCTGTACCAGTTTGTATTAGCTTATTACTTAACGTAGGATTTTGAGAGTAAAAAACAGCGTTAACTGACTGAATTTTAAAACACATTCATAGATTTTGTCAGTCAACTACAAAGCTTATTTTAGCAAATCACTGCTAAAATAAGCCAGCTAGCTAACATAAGGCAAGTACTAACATGTGATATTTATCTAAAAAAAAAAACTGACATGATTTGGTTGTTTTTAATTATAGTCAGTCAGCTTATTATAAGCTAGATAGCTTATGTTAAACTGACTGAATATAATTAACAGTAACCAAATCATGTCAGATTTTTTACATTAGTCAGCTGGCTAAAAAGCACACTTAAAGTTATATATTTTATGGCTAGTCAGCAAATTATCATGGGCTAACCTGACCATACTTGACTACATACTGTACTGACCAGTCATGTTCACAGATTTAAAAAAAAAATGATAGAATGATAGAATGAGGAATCTTCTACCTATTAGCTAACTAACATGCACCTGCCAACTACAGTATATAGACAGCTAGTTTATATAACTATATTAGATGCAGCCTTGAAGAAGTCTTTTCCCAGAACATAGCACAGCATACGGTACATGAAATAACTGCTTCCAGGTCACAAACCAAGCTCATATGATTACTCAATATAACCTCTGTTATTTACACACTTACTTATACAGTTGCAGCATAAATGGATATAACACCAATTTCATGAGTCAAAGTATGAGGAGTATTCAAACCAGGTTTTGTGATGAAATGTCTCAGGAATGAGAGCATAAACCGATTGACATTTACAGAAGACTTCAAGCATGGTACTGTGAGACTCTTAGCTTCAGTAAAACATTTGAACGCTTCAAACATCTGTGAATGATCCTGGCTGAGGTGGCTCAGAGACCATTTAGTTGTTCCTGTTAAAATTCATTTGAATCAAAGCACTGATGAAACACTGGGATAAGTGCATTAGTGTAGGGGATTATACACACGTGGACAAAATTGTTGGTACCCTTCAGTCAATGAAAGAAAAACTCACAATGGTCACAGAAATAACTTTAATCTGACAAAGTCATAATAAATAAGAATTATATGAATGTTAACCAATGAAAGTCAGACATTGCTTTTCAACCATGCTTCAACCTAATTATTAAAAAAATAAACTCATGGAACAGGCCTGGACAAAATGCTGGTGTCCCCTAACTTAATAGTTTGTTGCACAACCTTTTGAGGCAATCACTGCAATCAAACGATTCCTGTAACTGTCAATGAGACTTCTGCACCTCCGTGCAGGTATTTTGGGCCCACTCCTCATGAGCAAGCTGCTCCAGTTGTTTCCAGTTTGAAGGGTGCCTTTTCCAGACAGCATGTTTCAGCTCCTTCCAAAGATGCTCAATAGGATTGAGGTCAGGGCTCATAGAAGGCCACTTTAGAATAGTCCAATGTTTTCCTCTTAGCCATTCTTGGGTGTTTTTAGCTGTGTGTTTTGGGTCATTGTCCTGTTGCAAGACCCATGACCTGCGACTGAGACCCAGCTTTCTGACACTGGCCTGCACATTTCTCTCTAGAATCCCTTTATAGTCTTGTCACCCTGTGCCAGACGCAGCAAAGCAGCCCCAGAACATAACAGAGCCTCCTCCATGTTTCACAGTAGGGACAGTGTTCTTTTCTTCATATGCTTCATTTTTCCATCTGTGAACATAGAGCTGATGTGCCTTGGCAAAAAGTTTCATTTTTGTCTCATCTGTCCATAGGACATTCTCCCAGAAGCTTTGTGGCTTGTCAACATGTAGTTTGGCATATTCCAGTCTGGCTTTTTTATGATTTGTTTTCAACAATGGTGTCCTCCTTGGTCGTCTCCCATGTAGTCCACTTTGGCTCAAACAATGACGGATGGTGCGATCCGACACTGATGTTCCTTGAGCATGAAGTTCACCTTGGATCTCTTTAGAAGTCTTTCTGGGCTCTTTTGTTACCATTCGGATTATCCGTCTCTTTGATTTGTCATCAATTTTCCTCCTACAGCCACGTCCAGGGAGGTTGGCTACAGTACCATGGATCTTAAATTTCTGAATAATATGTGCAACTGTAGTCACAGGAACATCTAGCTGCTTGGAAATGGTCTTATAGCCTTTACCTTTAACATGCTTGTCTATAATTTTCTTTCGAATCTCCTGAGACAACTCTTTCCTTCGCTTCCTCTTGTCCATGTTGAGTGTGGTACATACCATGTCACCAAACAACACAGTGACTACCTGGAGCCCTATATATAGGCCCACTGACTGATTACAAGATTATAGACACCTGTGATGCTAATTAGTGGACACACCTTAAATTAACATGTCCCTTTGGTCACATTATTTTCAGTATTTTCTAGGGGTACCATCATTTTTGTCCAGGCCTGTTCCATGAGTTCTTTTTTTTTTATAATTCCGTTGAAGCATGGTCGAAAAGCAATGTCTGACCTTCATTGGTTAACATTCATAGAATTTTTATTTATTATTACTTTTGTCAGATTAAAGTTATTTCTGTGACCATTATGAGTTTTTCTTTCATTGACCGAAGGGTACCAACAATTTTGTCCACGTGTATATATAGGGATAAAAATAACTGTTAAAAAATATATGATAAAGCATAACTGTGTTCTTTTATTCTGCACAATCAAATGCCGCAGGTTCAGTTCAACAGATTTTCAGTTGAGCCGATTTCCTGACCCTTGTTTAGAGTTTTTGAGTGTTGTGTCACTTGTTTCTGTTTGTGTAGTTTATTAAAGCTCAGTAACTTGCACTTGCTAGTGATAGGGTTTCTGACAGGATAGTTATGTTCTTAGATTTCATTATTATTATTACTAGTAGAAGTATAGTAGTAGTGTTAGTGCTAGTTATTGCTAGCACTAACAGCTATATGATAACTAGCTATATTATAACTTTTTCAGTGGCAGGTTTTAGTCACTGCAATTCCTAGGTGGTCAGAAAAAAATAGCTAAAAAATAGCTAATGACAGCTTTTTAACAATCATATTGCAGTTTTTAATACTCATAGCAAGCATTTAGTGCTACTTGACCAACTAGTTAAGATGATGTTACTGCTAAAATAAGCCTGGCTAACATTAGCAAACTGGCATGCTGTAGCAGGTCTCTGATGGAAATTTGGATCATAGTCACATTTGTAATCACTTTGCTGTCATTGTATTGATATAACTATGAAAAGTGCTATTACTAATAGATAATAAAGATCTAATTAGCAGCCCCCGAGGGACGCAGTGGTAAAATGCTCACCCCTATCTTCCAGCCCCTATCAATTCTCTCTAAATTTCTCTCTATCTCTCTTGATGGGCCTAGAGAGAGCTGATTGGCCAAGCTCTCTCAGTGGGGCAGGATTGGGGCACTTAGCTCTCTCACATCAATCCCAGCTCTACAGCCAGTCATGGGCACCTGTGAGCTCACACAAGCGGAAGCAGCGGATAGCACCTCCAAGTGTGTTATGCCGATCGAACAGTTCGAAAAGATGTGGTCGGCTGGAGACACATGGTCTTGTGTCGTTGGCCCTCCCTGACTGGTACAGTAGAAGTAGCCTTAATGTGGAAGCCCTTGGGTTATGGGTTATTGGATATGACTAAATTAGGGAGAAAATTGGGAAAAAATAAAAATAAAAGTTATATATATATATATGTGTGTGTATATATATATATATATATATATATATATATATATATATATATGTGTGTATATATATATATATATATATATATATATAGAGAGAGAGAGAGAGAGAGAGAGAGAGGGAGAGAGAGAGTGTATCCCTTACATATAGCATATTATAATATCACATAACAACTAATTAGCAGTTCTTGTTTCTAGGTAACTATAGAAGGTAAAATTACATATACAGACGTTTGATGACACGTGGATGTGTTACATCTCTAACTAAGATCAGACACCCACCCCCCGCATCACACACCTACCCACCCATACACATGCTCAGATATTTCTGGAATGTGTTATTTTGACTGACATAGTCGTCTGAGTGGGGAAACATGAATTCAGGTTTGCGTGAAAGGTCAGATGCCAGTCGCACGCTCTGTCCTGCAGGTGAAGTTGAACCAGATTCCTTAAGTCTCAAAGGCATGCTGGGAAACATTAATGTTTAACTGCCAATACAAACACACACAGGTAGGAGTGAAGGGATTAAAAGATTAAGTCAGAAATGTAGCCTCACCTTGGAAAGCTGACTTGGAAAGCTAATAATATTAATAATAATAATAATAATAATAATAATAATAATAATAATAATAATAATAAAAATAAGTTAAGTTATCAGTTAATAATGCTTATAGATAAGCATATTAGTATAGGTATACATAGTAATTTAGTTACTCACATCTTTAGCCATATAGCAAAACATATATATACATACATATAAACATATACAATATAATTAGCTTCTGTCCATTTCTGGTTCATATTCAGCAGTTCAGAGTTTTTTAAAAGCTCTTAAATAGTTCTCAAGTTCCATGACATCACTTCAACATGATAGATCATAGTGAAATGCCAGAACAACAAATAATTCAATTTAATTAGCACTTTTTACAATGGTCGTTGTCTCAAAGCAGCTTCTCACAAAATTAAAAGAAGATTATGGAAATGTGTAGGAGAAAGTAAAGACATGTATAGATCATAATGATTAGATTGTCCCTGATGAGCAAGGGCTATGGCGACAGTAGCAAGGAAAAACTCCCTAAAATGGCAATAGGACGAAACCTTGAGAGAAACCAGACTCAACAGGGGACCTATCCTCATTTGGGTCATAACAGATAGCAGGATTTTTTGCTGACATACTGTTTTAAGCAGCGGGAAGTTCAACATAAAAGAAGATGTCTAAGTTAACATGGAGTCCAGTTCAGTTCGGCACCAGGATGACAGGTGACAGGTACAGAGGGCAGAGGGGATCACAGGGAGCTCTGGAGCAGCATGTGTAATTCAAAACCATCATGAAGCAGTATCCACCTGGAGGTGGTCCTTCTCTGGATGCCTCAGGATTCTCGCAGGTTTGGCCTCTCTCTGCTGGAGCTGGCAAAATCTCCTGATGCCTCTGGATGGGTAGAAAAAGAAAGAACAGGTGGAAAAGAATTAGCATGGTTACCGTAGATTATATTAGCAGCACTAGATTAGAGTGTGCATTTAAATGTACTGGAATATGAGGTTATGGGATGAATTATATATATGCCAGGCTAAAGAGTCGTATCTTGCATTTGCTTTTAAACTGGGAGACTGTGTCTGAGCACAGTTATATGTGGATGTATGATGAAATAGCTAGTGCATATCTATGCTTCCTAAAATGAAAGTTCTGTGAAGGTTTGGTGAAATTCCCAAGAGATACTGCAGAAAAAACAACAACAGACAATTATGACAGCGATGAGAGACAACAGATAGCAATCCCTATGTATCCCTATGTATTTGATTCATTATTTGCAGTCTGGCCACTTTAAAAGGTTGTTTGCCTTCTTGCTTAGACAGCTTATATAGTTATATGAGTAGCTTATATATACTTACTAACAATTGGCTAATTTGAAAAAGAAATAATGTTTTCTAAATACTTGTACTGTCATGCGCACTCAACTCGACCAGCACTTGGACCCAGAAGTAGTACAGTCGCGATTCAGGAAGTATAAAAGGAAACAAGATGGCGCCGCACATCACTCAGTCATTGAGTTTTCCAATGCCGTCTCCGACGCTATCTCTCCAATTTCGTGAGTACTCACCATTTTGTGCCATTTCCCTGATTGAGGTGGCTTCTTGGCCGGGTAGGCCGTTGCCCGTCGCGGTGGCCCGTCTGCTGCGCCGCCACTCCCTCCCCTCTCCGATGTGTATTTAGCTTTACTGGACAAATGGGATGGCACAGATGGGAAGTGTAATGTTTTTTTAACCACACTGGATCTTGTGTTTGAGTTAAATTCTACCAGATACTCCACAGACCGGTTGCGCATTGCCCTTCTCGTCTCGTTGCTGTCAGGGCAGGCAGCTGAGTGGGCCACGGCGGTTCTTCGCTCCGATTCGGACACAGCACATTCATATAATGAGTTCACCCGTCAACTAAAACTCACTTTTGAACATCCTGCTGCCGAGGTGGAGACCGACTCAAAGTTATACCATCTGCGGCAGGGAGAATTGTCTGTGAGCCGTTACACGGCAGATTTCAGGATCCTCGCCATCCAAACGACCTGGGGAGACACCGCCCTCCGGACGGCCTACTACGAGGGACTGGCTTCCCGTATAAAGGACGCACTCGCCGGACGAGAGCTTCCCACTACTTTGGAGGGGCTGATTCAACTTGCCCTCCGAATAGACCAACGACTGCTCTCTCGTCCGAGGCCAGCTCCCCGGACCCTGCCGCCTGCCACTTCATCACCATCTCCGACCACGCCACGACCCTCCACGTTCCTCGCCTACAATCCAGTCCCTGAAGCACGCCCCTTTTCCACTGCCATCACCACCGGACCTGTCGGATCTCCACCTCCTGCCGTGGTTGACACCAGAGCCGGGGAACCCATGCATTAAAGGACGCGCCTCCTTGCCCGCTGCAGAGAGAGAACGACGTTTCAGAGGAGGGCTCTGTGCATATTGTGGGTCAGCGTTGCATCACAGAGCTATCTGCCCTCTTCGCCCGGGAAGACGCTCAGGCCCGGTGAGTAAGGAGGGCGACATGCCGGGTTCCCTCCACCTCTCTGCCACCACTACCAACATTTCCCGTCTCACGGTGCAAGTACACCTCCAGTTTGGCCACAAACGGGTCAGAAGTACGGCGTTCATCGACTCCGGTGCCGCTGGCAACTTCATTGACTCTTCTTATGCCAAAGAACTGGGAGTGGAACTCGAGGCGTTATCCCAGCCCGTTCGGATTACATCTGTCGATGGTCGGCCCCTTTCATCCAGCCCTATCATCACCCAGACCCAACCAATCACGTTAATCATCGACCAGCACCAAGAGCAGATCCGGTTTCACCTCACCCCCATTTCATCTCCCCCCCTCATCCTCGGGCACCCTTGGCTACTGCAACACGACCCGCTCATCTCATGGACACAAAACCGGATCCTTCAATGGGGCCCGACCTGCACCAAACTTTGCCTACGGGCCTCGGCTGGGACATGCTCTAGGGAGTGCGAGGCCCCCGAAGTCGACATCAACGCCATCCCCATCGCCTACCGAGACCTGGCTGAAGTGTTCTGCAAGAGACAGGCCACTCACCTTCCTCCTCATCGCCCCTACGACCTGGCGATTGACCTTCAGCTGGGTTCTGTTCCTCCCCGCGGCCACCTCTACTCGCTCTCTGCCACCGAGACGCAGGCCATGGAGAAGTATGTCACCGTTGCCCTCCGCAACGGCACCATCCGGCCCTCCTCCTCACCTGCCGCCGCGGGGTTCTTCTTTGTTAAGAAAAAAGGTAACGACCTACGCCCATGTGTCGACTATCGGGGGCTCAACAATATCACCATCAAAAATTGTCACCCATTGCCTCTTACCCACTCTGCCCTGGACGCCCTCTCTGGCACCACCATTTTCACAAAGTTGGACCTATGGAGCGCCTACAACTTGGTGCGCATCAGAGAGGGCGATGAGTGGAAGACGGCTTTCATCACCCCAACAGGACACAATGAAAACCTGGTAATACCTTTCGGACTCTGTAACGCCCCCGCCGCCTTTCAGCAGTTTATTAACGACATCCTCTGAGATATGTTAGGCCGGTGGGTTTTTGTCTACTTAGACGACATCCTCATATACTCCCGTACCGTTGATGAACATGTCCAACATGTCAGGGCAGTCCTCAAGAGATTGCTCGCCCATCAACTGTATTGTAAGTTGGAGAAGTGCGCCTTTCACAAGCGCTCCACCACGTTCCTGGGTTTCATCATCTCGCCCCAGGGTGTGGCCATGGACCCGCAGAAACTGGAAGTTGTGCGTCATTGGCCTCTACCCAAGACCCTCAAGCAACTTCAACGGTTTCTCGGGTTTGCGAACGGGGCTACAGTACAGTTGCAGCACCTTTAACCGCCCTGACACGACCATCATCTCACCCCTTCATCCTCAACTCTACCGCCATCTCCACCTTTCAGGAACTGTGTCATCGCTTCACCACCGCACCAATCCGCCTCCATCCAGATGCAAGTAAGCTTCTCGTTGTGGAGGTGGACGCTTCGGATGTGGGCGCCGGAGCCGTTCTCTCCCAACGAGGTCCAGACCAGAAGCTACATCCCTGTAGTTTCTTCTCCAGAAAATTTAACCCCACTCAGCAGCGATATGGGGTAGGGGACCGCGAGCTGCTGGCCATAAAGTGGGCCCTGGAGGAATGGCGACACTGGCTCCAGGGCACCAGAGAGCCGTTCATCATCTGGACCGGCCATCAAAACCTAATCACCATCCGGAATCTAAGACAGCTCAACCCAAGACAGGTGCGGTGGGCTCTTTTCTTCGAGCACTACAATTTCCATCTGTCGTACCGCCCGGGGTCCAAGAACACCAAAGCCGATGCACTCTCTCGACAATACGAAGAGGATGTTCCCCGGGCGAACCCCGCGCCTGTCCTTCCACCATCCAAGATAATTGCACCTCTCCGCTGGGATTTAGAGACAAGGGTTCGCCAGGCACAGGCTGCGAAGATGGAACCGGCAGGAGTGCCGCCTGGACGACTCTATGTGCCTCGTGACGTCGGAACGGACTTCAATGGGGCCGCTCATCCCCCCTCTCCGGACACCCCGGCACCAAACGCACCCTCCAACTCGTCCGGCGTGCCTTCTGGTGGCCGTCCATGGCAAAAGACACCGAGGAATTCGTCCAGGCATGCCCAGTGTGTGCCAGGGCTAAAGACACCAACCAGCCAACACCGGGGGAAATTCAACCACTCCCGGTTCCACGTCGGCCCTGGACACACATTGCCGTTGACTTCATCACGGGCCTGCTGGTCTCCGAAGAGAAGGATACCATCATGACCATCGTCGACCGATTCTCCAAAGCCGTGCACTTGGTGGCCCTCGCCGGACTCCCGTCAGCTAAAACCACAGCCGAGCTGATATTAGAGCATGTAGTGCGCTTGCATGGGTTCCCAAAGGACATCGTCTCGGACAGAGGGCCCCAGTTCACTGCTCGATTCTGGAAGGCCTTCTGCCGTCTGATCAACTCCACCTGTAGTCTCTCATCAGGATACCACCCTCAGACTAATGGTCAGACGGAACGGGCCAACCAACAACTGGAGCGGACGAAACATGGAGATTGTGAGAGAGTTCAGCCCAGATGAGGTAGCGGGCCGAGCTTATACGGGACTACCGTCGTTGTGTATCCTCCACCCCAGGACCATCAGGAGCCGGTCCTGGATGGGGGGGTACTGTCATGCGCACTCAACGCGACCGGCACTAGGACCCAGAAGTAGTACGGTCGCGATTCAGGAAGTATAAAAGGAAACAAGATGGCGCCGCACATCACTCAGTCATTGAGTTTTCCAATGCCGTCTCCGATGCTATCTCTCCAATTTCGTGAGTACTCACCATTTTGTGCCATTTTCCTGATTGAGTGTGTGTTGTTAGAACGTGGGTTTAATTGTGTAAAGTCTTGCTCTCTGTGTGAGAGAGTTCTAAGAATAAATCGCATGGTTATCCTACCTGCTCGCGCTGCTTCCGCGTTTGGGTTTATCCTCCACGCTACACGGGCAAACTGCTAGTCTTCTGATTCGCCTCCGGTTGTCATGTGACATGTACTAAATATTAATCTGCCTTGTTTTCTTGTATCCACCTAGCTTTCTACCTAGTTTAATAGCTAGCTAATAATTATGTACATAATAAATGTGATGTCATGATCCTGATGCGTGTTATAAAAAAACGTACTGTACTCCATTAGGTCATATTCATTATGCGTGTGTTTGTGTACATGTCAGTCAGTTTTCATCACATCTTTATTATATGTTGTGCCGATGAATTCCGTGCAGACATGTTTAAAATAATTTTGAAAATGGAATGTATATGGTGACATATGGGTAAATATTACATATACAGTATACACACATGTTAAATATTATCAGGTCTTTCTTACAGCTTTAGAAAAAATTTTGCTTTCACAGCTGATAAAGTAAGGACGTTTTGTATGCAACAGTTTGGAAAATGTTCTCTATACATCTCTCTGCTGCATGACCTTTTTTCCCACTTGAACATTCATTATTTATCTCTATATACACTGCAAAAAACATGGGCATCACCTGCTACATTTTTGCTATAGATGCACAATATTTACTGTACTGTATTTCTGCATTTACTGTATAGACAAAACTCTACTTCGACCCGCACCTTAAAATTGGCGCAATTCAATATGTATACACACTATTATTTACACTTCTGGTAAATGCTAAACTGCATTTTGTTGCTGAGCACCTGTACTATGCAGTGACAATAAAGTACCTACACACATGGACAAAATTGTTGGTACCCTTCGGTCAATGAAAGAAAAACTCACAATGGTCACATAAATAACTTTAATCTGACAAAAGTAATAATTAAAAATATATATATAAATGTTAACCAATGAAAGTCAGACATTGCTTTTCAACCATGCTTCAACAGAATTATTTAAAAAAATTAACTCATGGAACAGGCCTGGACAAAAATGATGGTACCCCTAGAAAATACTGAAAATAATGTGACCAAAAAGACATGTTAATTCAAGGTGTGTCCACTAATTAGCATCACAGGTGTCTACAATCTTGTAATCAGTCAGTGGGCCTATATATAGGGCTCCAGGTAGTCACTGTGTTGTTTGCTGACATGGTATGTACCACACTCAACATGGACAAGAGGAAGCGAAGGAAAGAGTTGTCTCAGGAGATTCGAAAGAAAATTATAGACAAGCATGTTAAAGGTAAAGGCTATAAGACCATCTCCAAGCAGCTAGATGTTCCTGTGACTACAGTTGCACATATTATTCAGAAATTTAAGATCCATGGGACTGTAGCCAACCTCCCTGGACGTGGCCGCAGGAGGAAAATTGGTGACAAATCAACGAGACGGATAATCCGAATGGTAACAAAAGAGCCCAGAAATACTTCTAAAGAGATCCAAGGTGAACTTCATGCTCAAGGAACATCAGTGTCAGATCGCACCATCCGTCGTTGTTTGAGCCAAAGTGGACTACATGGGAGACGACCAAGGAGGACACCATTGTTGAAAACAAATCATAAAAAAGCCAGACTGGAATATGCCAAACTACATGTTGACAAGCCACAAAGCTTCTGGGAGAATGTCCTAATGGACAGATGAGACAAAAGTGGAACTTTTTGCCAAGGCACATCAGCTCTGTGTTCACAGACGGAAAAATGAAGCATATCAAGAAAAGAACACTGTCCCTACTGTGAAACATGGAGGAGGCTCTGTTATGTTCTGGGGCTGCTTTGCTGCATCTGGCACAGGGTGTCTTGAATCTGTGCAGGGTACAATGAAATCTCAAGACTATCAAGGGATTCTAGAGAGAAAGCTGGGTCTCAGTCGCAGGTCATGGGTCTTGCAACAGGACAATGACCCAAAACACACAGCTAAAAACACTCAAGAATGGCTAAGAGGAAAACATTGGACTATTCTAAAGTGGCCTTCTATGAGCCCTGACCTCAATCCTATTGAGCATCTTTGGAAGGAGCTGAAACATGCTGTCTGGAAAAGGCGCCCTTCAAACTGGAAACAACTGGAGCAGCTTGCTCATGAGGAGTGGGCCAAAATACCTGCAGAGACGTGCAGAAGTCTCATTGACAGTTACAGGAATCGTTTGATTGCAGTGATTGCCTCAAAAGGTTGTGCAACAAACTATTAAGTTAGGGGTACCGTCATTTTTGTCCAGGCCTGTTCCATTTTTTTTTATAATTCCGTTGAAGCATGGTTGAAAAGCAATGTCTGACTTTCATTGGTTAACATTCATAGAATTCTTATTTATTATTACTTTTGTCAGATTAAAGTTATTTCTGTGACCATTGTGAGTTTTTCTTTCATTGACCGAAGGGTACCAACAATTTTGTCCACGTGTGTACCTACAAGTTTATCAGCTTCTATACATTGCAGTGTTGAATTTTGAATTCTGATAAGCATCTCTGACAGTAGTGCATCTGCAAATCACAGGTAGAGTTACTGATTCTAGTAATAGCTTATTTACAGACTTGTATGGCAGATGCTCCACATAAAAATGAATAATTATTCATAGGATAGAGTGGTAGATTTTGTAAGGAGAAGTTTGTTTAATATTAACGAAGCTAAAGACCAAGGAACAATTAACACACACTTTGTGTTCATTTAGACACTGAAATCTTTCCTTCATACAAAGTTTCTGTTAATTGTCTCTCATCATTGTGTTAGGAGTTTTCATCAGGAGCAGTTTTGCTGAGTTTTTCTCTCAGTTTTGCTTTGACACTGATGTGCTTCAAAGTAAAAGAATGCTAACAAAACTGTTTATTTGATTCAAACATTATAAGCAATATATAAACTGCTACAAATATTGCTTAGTGTAAGGTCTGAAATGTATCTATATAAATGTATACATACAAAATATAAACATTAGCATGTACAGTAAACTAATGCATAAGTAATTGTATACTTGTACCATAATTGCAATGAGTACAGAGCAAAAGGAGATCCTTTTGAGAGCTAGTAAGTTGTAAAAACACAGTAGATGTTTTCTCTGGTCTATCCTCTGTGCTCGAACTCAGCTGAGTTCATCTCATTACTGTTAACAGCTGCAGCAACATCAATAATGCAAAAGGAACAAATTTTGAATTTGACACCAATTGGGTCAGTCAGAGTTTTCAAAATACATCCGTATGAATAATTGACAGCACCAATCCAATATGGGAGCAGTGGAGCATGAGGAGAGACAAGCACAAGGCCAATGAGTTTGTGTGGCGAAATGCTAAGACAAACCTTTAGAATATAAATTACAAGTGTCTTTAAACTTTATTTTATTATTTTTTTTTTTTTTACTATTTTGCTCTTTAAGATTTTTTTATGATCTATGGGTATGGCATTTATGTTCATAAGCTGTAGTCTTTTCATTTATTGTAGAGAACTTCTCGCTCTGAAACAAAAGACACATGCCACCACTGTGCCATGTGTGCCTGAGGAATTAAGACGCAGGTAATAAGGCTGCAGAGCCGGGACTAAGCTAAAGGCTAAGCTAACTGTGAAGCAGTGCAGATACAAGCCCTTTACTCCTTTGGTTGTTATGTTATGTTAGGTTGACTGTTGTTATGAAAACTTATGGTATTATACCACAAAGCTATAAAATTTTGAATTGACGGTCAGAATGTGTTAAATATATTTCTAGAACAACAGCTGTAACAGTAGTGCAGCTGCAAATCACAGGCTTGTATTAATGTGCTCTTGTCTATATGTTATATTTTCTGTAACAATACCTAATTCAAAAAAACTGTATGTGAGTAATAACAGTTACTAACTGACATAATGTTAACTATAAACGGATAAATACATTGCCCATCCAAAAAAAATCTCAAATAATTAATATTTAATTCGACTGCTTTTTATTTTAATTAAAGCAGTGGCATAGTTTTGCTAAGCCCATGCAACATCACAACAACATCGCCAATATCTTATACTGATGATGGACAAGTCCACATAAACCCGTTTCCAGCACATACCAGACATTTTAAAAGGGGTTAAGGTCTGAACTCTGAACCATGTGTGAAAATGATGCTCCATGCTCCCTGAGCCACTCTTTCACAACTTGAGCCTGATGAATCCTGGAATCATAATCTTGGGTTATCTTGGAATATGCCAACGGAAGCAAAAATACATTGATGAAAAATCCTGGTCATCCACTATATTCAGGTAGTCAGCTGACATAATTTTTTCTCATAATCCTACTGAACCTAGACCTGACCAACAAAAGCAACCTCAGATCATAACACTGGAGCCTGTCTAGTAGCTCCGTCTTCAGACTTTTTAGTTTTTTTACTATTTTGCTCTTTAAGAATTTTTAATGGTCTATGGGTATGGCATTTATGTTCATGAGCTGTAGTCTTTTCATTTATTTTAGAGAACTTCTCGCTCTGAAACAAAAGACACATGCCACCACTGTGCCATGTGTTCCTGAGGAATTAAGACGCAGGTAATGAGGCTGCAGAGCCGAGACTAAGCTAAAGGCTAAGCTAACTGCGAAGCAGTGCAGATACAAGCCCTTTATTTCGTTGGTTGTTATGTTATGTCTTCATCCATACTACATTCCAAGGGAATTCTTGCACATCATGTTGTTTGTGTTTACATTCCGGCAAGAGCGGATGCAGACAAAGCATGTGACGTCATTCACACAACTATCGCGAGACTGCAAACACAACATCCTGATGTTAGCATTATCTGTTGACTTTTTTTGATCTCCTCAGACATCAGGTCTATCATGCACTAGATCCTCTGCGGTTTTTCTTACCGGGAGAAGGTTGGTGTCATCCTATGTCATTCTATACCTGCTCCATCAGGCCTACTTCCACCTCGAAAAAGGATAAGGGTGCTGTGAGGATCATGTTCTTTGATTTTTCCAGTGATTTCAACACCATCCAGCCCCTCCTACTTAGAGACAAGCTGACTGATACGCAGGTGGACTCATACTTGGTGACCTGGACTACACAGACTACCTCCCCAGGAGAATACAATATGTCACGATGAGAGGCTGCACCTCTGAGATTATGGGCTGCAGGACGGAAGCTCCTCAGGGGACTGTACTTTCTCCCATCCTGTTCAGTCTGTACATTTCTGACTTCAGTACAGCTCAGAGTCATGTCACATTGCAGATGTTCTCTTATGACACTGCCATTGTGGGGCGTATCGGGGATGAAGGGGAGGAGGAGGATAGGAGCCTTGTGAAGGAGGTCAAATCATCTCCAGATGAACACCTCCAAGACCAAGGAGATAGTGATAGATTTTTGTTTGTACTACTACTGGTGTCCATTGAGGAGTTAACAAATTGGAGGTTGTGAGGACATATAAATACCTAGGGCTATTGATGGAGGAAAAACTGGAGAAAAAAAAAACATCAGAGTTGGATGTCCTTTCTAAGGGGAACTGGAATCTTTCAGCATCTACAAAAGGCTCCTATATATGTTCTACCAATCAGTGATGGCTAGTATTTTCTTCTATTCTGTAGTATGTTGGGGAGGGAACTTCCATAGCAGAGATACCACAAGATAGTTAAAAGAGCAGAATCTGTGATTTTCTTAATGCTTGACAAAATGCTATTCATCATGTTCAAAACCAATCACCCACTGTATGAAGCTTCTATTACAGAGCTGTTCTATGGACAGACTCAGGAAATCCTTTGCTCTTCTCTAGGCCATACACTGTTTTAAATCCTCTTTATGTTTCCTGGGGACATAAATGAGATTCTTGGTTGTGATGGTCCTTCAGCCACCACTCGTGTGGTAATCTCCCACTTTTTTTTTCAGCAATTGCAACTTGATTCCAGTTGATATTGAAAATTTTCTTCAGAATCTATCTATCTATCTATCTATCTATCTATCTATCTATCTATCTATCTATCTATCTATCTATATGCTTACAGTCCCAGTTCAGAACATAAAGCTCTGCCCCATTCTTAAGAATCTTGGCTTGTACTGTAGTCCTTTAAGGTTTCAGTTTTCTCACTTTAATCATTAACAATTTCGCAAATTCCATTTTGAGGAACAGGATCCCCATGACAATGCAGCCACCACCATGCTTCACAGTGGGATGGTGTTCTCAGTATGATCAGCAGTGTATTTTTTTTTCTCATCACATTGTTTAGAATCTCTCCAGCTTCTTCAGAGTTCCCATTTCTCTAATAAGTCACCTGTATAAAATGTTCAAGACTTGTGATTTTTTTTTATTATTAAAAAAATCCAATTTGCAAATGTGTACTTTACCAGAACATTGTTCTAGATTAAGCTAAAATAAAAACTCTGGGTTCAGTGAGGAACAGGTGTATTTATATTCATGACACTATAATTGTACACAGCTCAACTCAATTAATTATGACTTATAATGGAAACTGGTTGCACCAGAACAGCAACAAGTTACACACGTGGACAAAATTGTTGGTACCCTTCAGTCAATGAAAGAAAAACAATGGTCACATAAATAACTTTAATCTGACAAAAGTAATAATTTTAAAAAATTCTATGAATGTTAACCAATGAAAGTCAGACATTGCTTTTCAACCATGCTTCAACAGAATTATTTAAAAAAATAAACTCATGGAACAGGCCTGGACAAAAATGATGGTACCCCTAGAAAATACTGAAAATAATGTGACCAAAGGGACATGTTAATTAAAGGTTTGTCCACTAATTAGCATCACAGGTGTCTACAATCTTGTAATCAGTCAGTGGGCCTATATATAGGGCTCCAGGTAGTCACTGTGTGGTTTGGTGACATGGTATGTACCACACTCAACATGGACCAGAGGAAGCGAAGGAAAGAGTTGTCTCAGGAGATTCGAAAGAAAATTATAGACAAGCATGTTAAAGGTAAAGGCTATAAGACCATTTCCAAGCAGCTAGATGTTCCTGTGACTACAGTTGCACATATTATTCAGAAATTTAAGATCCATGGGACTGTAGCCAACCTCCCTGGACGTGGCCACAAGAGGAAAATTGATGACAAATCAAAGAGACGGATTATCCGAATGGTAACAAAAGAGCCCAGAAAAACTTCTAAAGAGATCCAAGGTGAACTTCATGCTCAAGGAACATCAGTGTCAGATTGCACCATCCATCGTTGTTTGAGCCAAAGTGGACTACATGGGAGACGACCAAGGAGGACACCATTGTTGAAAACAAATCATAAAAAAGCCAGACTGGAATATGCCAAACTACATGTTGACAAGCCACAAAGCTTCTGGGAGAATGTCCTATGGACAGATGAGACAAAAATGGAACTTTTTGCCAAGGCAAATTTTGCTAATTATACTTTAGCATATCAAGAAAAGAACACTGTCCCTACTGTGAAACATGGAGGAGGCTCTGTTATGTTCTGGGGCTGCTTTGCTGCATCTGGCACAGGGGGTCTTGAATCTGTGCAGGGTACAATGAAATCTCAAGACTATCAAGGGATTCTAGAGAGAAATGTGCTGGCCAGTGTCAGAAAGCTGGGTCTCAGTCGCAGGTCATGGGTCTTGCAACAGGACAATGACCCAAAACACACAGCTAAAAACACCCAAGAATGGCTAAGAGGAAAACATTGGACTATTCTAAAGTGGCCTTCTATGAGCCCTGACCTCAATCCTATTGAGCATCTTTGGAAGGAGCTGAAACATGCTGTCTGGAAAAGGCACCCTTCAAACCGGAAACAACTGGAGCAGCTTGCTCATGAGGAGTGGGCCAAAATACCTGCAGAGAGGTGCAGAAGTCTCATTGACAGTTACAGGAATCGTTTGATTGCAGTGATTGCCTCAAAAGGTTGTGCAACAAACTATTAAGTTAGGGGTGCCATCATTTTTGTCCAGGCCTGTTCCATGAGTTCATTTTTTTTTTATAATTCCGTTGAAGCATGGTTGAAAAGCAATGTCTGACTTTCATTGGTTAACATTCATAGAATTCTTATTTATTATTAATTTTGTCAAATTAAAGTTATTTCTGTGACCATTGTGAGTTTTTCTTTCATTGATCGAAGGGTACAAACAATTTTGTCCACGTGTGTATATATTTATGAAGTCTGTTTTTTTGTGTGTCTAGATGCATATTTAATTTTATATTTATGTTTTCATTTTCAGTCAGTTCCAGGTGATAAAAATACATGTCAAAGACACACAAAAACACACACACAACCATGATTTATTAAATGATTATGAGATTTCACATTCTTCAGTGAAAAACTTAAATACAACTTTGCTGTACACTTAAATGGCCACAAGCTTAAATTTTAAAATGCACAATTCACAGCAAGGTATAGCTTTAGCATTGAGAAATGTCATGGTATCACATCAATAAAAATGGTAAAGCAATTTTGTGGTGACTAAATAAGACATTGTGTATTCATATGAAAAAAAAAAAACTTGGTGTCTGTCAATCAAAAAGTTTCATCATTAGTACATGTTCATGACCACACTCAATAGCAACAACTTGTGAGACTATTAAAGAAAGACAATACAAAGACAATACAAAAGTACACATACACTTGCTTATTTTAAGTATTTATTTTACGAATTAAGCAAAATTATGCTAATATATCTAATGAGTAAGACAAGCAATATGATAACAAATATAACGACAATTTCAACCATAACAATCATTTAAAAAATGGTCAGTAATTTAATATTTATTTAATTAGAAACTCATGCACTCATAGATAGTCTATACCGCTTTATCCTGTATTCAGGGTCGCGAGGGGCCTGGAGCTTATCCCAAGAGACATAGAGCACAAGGTGGGGTACACCCTGGACAGGGTGACAATCCATTGCAGTAATTAGAAACTCTTAATGAAAAATTTTCTTTATTATAAAGATGTTATACTGGAATTTTAGTTTTTATAACAAATTATTTTAAATATAGTACTCTAACAGTTTTTCTAAACAGATATGTGAACTCAAACACTACACTAAATACAATACAAACACTGTGTATTGGATAATGTCCAAGCTGGATAATTGGAAGATTCCAGCTTGAACAAAGAGTTAAGCAGCTCAGGGTCCTCTAACAGCAGTTTCCAGCAGCTTGGGGATTCAAACTCACAACCTTCTGGTCATGTAGTACATAAACCTTCTAGACTCACTAGATAGACTTTTTTTTTTTTTTCAAAAGCTCATTAATCAAATCTTAAAAGTTTCTTCACGTCATCCTCCCACGCCGAGCATATCAAAACACATAGAATGTGAGGGCAGGGCGCTTTACCAACCCATGAGGCTTCGCGTGAGTGTGTGTGAGTGCATGGATTAACCAACTGTTAGCCCACACACACACTTCTCACCTTAACCTCTATAACCCGTCATACTGTAGATAACAAACATCCTCGGGAGGGCGGTGATCCTTGAGTGTGTCACAGCACATTCCTGCCTCTGGCATGACGCCTAATCTTTTAATTGCATGTGTGTAAATGTGTGTATAAATGTGTGCGTGTGTATAAATATATGTGTGTGTGTGTGTATTTGTGTGTGTGTGAATTTCCTCAGTGACAGGAAAAGAACCTGTTTTGGAGGAGATGATTGTTTTTGTGAACAGTAGTAGAGCCGTGTTCTGTGTGAATGCCTTTCAGTAACAAGTGGAAAGGAAGTGTTCTTATAGTGAGACTGTAAACATGCAGGATTTCTCATTCAATTACAACAATTATGCTAATTCAGCAGAAATTTATTTGGGTGGTGCCAATTCACCTCAGTGCAAGAGTTTCTAAGTCAAAATGCATAAAGCACATTTATTTAAAAATAAAAGTTTGACAGTGAAACATGGACAGCATATTTAGGGGCATTTTGTGCATTCTTGAGTAGGTTTTCCTCAAGGAATTATCTACATGTGGCTGCTTTCTTCCTCAATTTTGTTCAAGCTCCTCATCCCTGCAACTGAGAGCATAATTTTGCCGCCGCCACCATGTTTCAGGTGCAGTATCATCCAGTTGATAAGCAGTATCTGATTTTCTCTGAGTTTTATGTTTAATACTTTTAATACTTTTAAATACATTTAATACTTTAATATATCGTTCTGTAATAAAAACTAATTTCCCTCTATTTACCATGTAATTATGAATGTGGTGATGGTTTTGCCTATACTATACAAAACTACATACTGTATATAGTACATACAGTATGTAGTTTTGTAAGCGTTACTTAGTGCAGCACTATCCCTAAGTGTAAAAACTGAGGTCTACATGAAAGACATACTCGAGCTGTAATCTTACAGTCTCACATGGCAGAACCCCAAAACTCTGCAGCAGTGAGCGTGACAGCGCAAAAGGGTTTACTCCGGATACATGACAGAAACAAGGTACACGAGCATGTCACTGCATGCAACAACACCCTGACCAGCCAGACAGGAAGTGTGTGTGTGTGTGTGCGTGTGTGTGTGTGTGTGTGTGTGTGAGTGTGTGTTTGCATGTTGTTCGGTTCTTATGAATTTAAATTTTTACAAGTTTTTTGTCTATTATACTTCAACATTTCTTGATTTAATTGGTCAGAAGATGTTGATTATGTAATAAACACCACATTTTGTGTAGCATGTTCACATCAAACTGGGACTTGTGATGATATTTCTTGTGAATGAAGGTGTAAAACCAACTGACATTTACAGAGTCCACCACTGCAGTCATTCTTTCCTGAACATTTAGCGATTGGAACGCTCATAGGAAAAAATCACCAACAGCATTCTGTTTTTGCAAGACAATGTACGACTTCATACTGTCCACTGCGCCACTTGTACATTATTAGAACTTGGCTGGGAGTTATTACCACATCCTCTTTACAGACATAACCTTGCTCCAAGCCATTTAAATGTCCATTCAGAGCATTATGAGGCAGTACAACCATGGTTACAGCATACTGAGAAAACTTAAAATTTAAAATAAACAGAAATATCAGTTTTTGAGTTTGCTGTGCTCATTCATATTAATCGTTCTTTACTTGCATTATTGAGAAGCCTTATTTAATAGTTTATTTAATAGCAATCTTTTTTTTTTTTAGTTGTTGCAAATCAAATAAATTGTTGTTGGTCTTCCGGCTGCTCCTGGCAATTGGTTGCCACAGCAGACAATCCAGTCTGCACACAAGCTTGGCACAGGTTTTACACCAGATGCCCTTCCTGACATAACTCTCCCATTTTATCTGGGCTTGGGCCAGGCACATCATCCAGTTGTTGGGAATCGATCCCAGGACTTTAGCATGCCAGACACAAAATCGCTAGTCTGAAAGATTTAAAGTTGTTTTTAAGTTATTTAAAATATCAAATTTGTTCAGCTAACTTGAAAAGTGTCATTTTTACAAACTCATACATACCAAAAAGTTCTAAGTACTCATCAAGGTCTATTAATTTGAACTAATTGTAAATATTTAAGTTAAGAGTACTCAATGTGTTTAATTACTTTGAGCATTAGGGTGTCCAATGTACATGAATGTAGCAGGGAACTACTAAGTGTGGCCTGGTTTGACTTGAAAACCCCTGGTATTTATTAAAGAAAATACTTTGCAGCATTCATCCATTTATAGTTACAACTAATGATGATTCCATGAGACACATCTGGACCTATTCTAATACCTAATACCTATTCTCACTTATGTTAAAGCGGTATTGGTGTGAATTAATTAACACACACACACACACACACACACACACACACACACACACACACACACACACACACACACACACACACACACACACACACACACACACACACACACTTTCGCCTTGTTCATTTATCACATGCTTTTCTGTTGGTGCAGTGCAGTGCAGTGCAGATTAGCTGTAAGAGTTCTTGTTACTGTTTCCAAGAGAACACTTGGACTATTTAAATCCAAGTGGTCCTGGCCTATGTTTTTACAATGGTCAGCAGTCCCAGTACAGTATGGGTGAAATGAAATGAAATGTATTCACATAAGCATTTTTGTTTGTATCTGTCTACAATATTTTCTAATGAATTTTATTGGCTTTTTTCCAGAAACATAAACAAAAAAGTAGTCTGATTTACACCATAATGACACTGACCAGGCAATTACTAAGGATGAATAAATGAATGTTGTTCATGCAAGGCAACACATTTATGTTAAATTTCATGTGAACTTCTTTTTTTGGCAAACTTTCTGAAGTAAAAAAGGGAATATCAAACCTCCTATTTACATCCGAATGTATTTGTATTCGGTTACATCCCTAGAACCCTAAGAATATGTCTATGGACACATCAAAGACGGCAACAAGAATAATTAGTTAACAGGCTTTCTTACATATGAGTCTACTGCAAAAGCAAACTCAGATGCTGGTGTGAATCCGTAATCACCAAAGATAGAAGGTTTTCCCATCGGTGGCATTAGTAATGAAAATGGATTAAATAACAAGAAAAAACAAGGTCATAATTCATTCACAATTCACTAATGAGAAAGAATTATAATTTGCAATTTTTTGTGTTATTTTACTTGGCAAACAATGGATTACATCTGTTAAAATAAAAGACTCCAAGATGAGAAATCTGTGTAATTTGAGACTAATGCTGCATTCAAGACAACTGAGAGCTTGGTATTTTCTGAATTAAAACTTCCTACTTCCTACTATATATTTTATAAGAGGGTAAATGGAATAGAACTCACCAATTTCTAGATTCAGTTTATTTATAATTCCTTAGTAATTAAAACAAATTGAAGACCCACCTTTTAATTTGGATCATGTCCTTAGAAGCGTATTAAATACACAAGGTTATGAAAATGTTCAATTGATGCTAAACTAATGTGTGCATCATACTGACTACATTTAAAGAATGCCAAAGTGTACAGAATACAATAGTGTACAGAATATTTCAGTTTAGGCCAAACGTTTATTGGATCTTGCAGTGTATTGAATACTCATGCAGGGTATGGAAAGGTGTGGAGTACATAAATGTGTTGAATACTATAGTTTAAGATTACTATAAAGAGCAAAATGGAGGTTTATACTATAGTTTAAGTTTACTATAAAGAGCAAAATGAAGGTTTATGGAGCGCTAAGGAGATTGAAGTGTATAGAATATGGAAGCTTACAGAACATCGAAGTGTACAGACCACTGCAGTGTAGGGAACACTGAATTGTATGGAATATTGTAGCTCATAGAATACTATGGTAAACAGGATAAATATGAAATGCTGAAGTTAATGGACGTAGATGAAATACTGAACTTAATGGAATCCTGACATCAGAAGGATTCCTGACTTTATTATTATTATTGAATATTGAACTGTAGGGAATATTAAAGTTTGTGAAATACCAAGGAGTATGGAGTATATTTGTGAAGTGAAGGGTACAGTGTTTCACCAAATTTTGGATTCTGTCTATTTCTAATCTTTCATTGTTTCCTCGGTTTCTTTTTTTTTTTCTTTCTTTCTTTTTTTCGCTGCATTACAGTGTAGCCAACCTTTGGCCTTGAGACTTGCATTTTTTCAGCTTGAATTTTTCCTATATTAGACTCATAAATTAAATTCTGTACTGATGAAGCAGGGCCTTTAACCAAGATTTATCCAACAGATCACTTGTAGGTAACACATGATGTAAGTGAAGGTGACGCACAAGGCCGACACACCCACATTGTTTCCCAAGGTGTCACAGGAACCACGTCACTGGTAAGGGAGATTGCGTTGATTCCCATGATTCTAAGCCAAATATTCATCTCGCACCCTCAGTACGCCCAGACAGGTTCTTAACTGACAGGTTTGGGCTGTGGTCACATGCAAACAAACACACACTAACTCTTATTCATAAAATTATCTATAAATAAGCATGTCATCATCAGTAGTAAATGTTTGTCAGTTAAGTTGTTTTATTGACCAAGAATTTACCTCTACAGGAAGGTATAAAGTCATGCTTTGACTTTTTTGTTTCAGCAACAATATGCAGTAAAACCAACTAGTTCAATAAAGAAATCTATGACTACAGGGTCAGAAAAATAAACTACAAATGGACAGTGCATGAAGAAATAATTTAACTCCAAATGTCACATATGGCACATGATGTAAATTGAGAAAATAAAAACAAATATAAAACATTGTTGCTAGACAACTGTAAAATATGCACAAACATAAACTAATTCATAGCTGCTGTTAATTATATAAATAGCTAGAACTCCACTGTAAGAGTGGAGGATACAAACATTTTCAATTTTCATTTCAAACATTTTTAGTCCTCAGTTAACTATGTAATGTTCCTCATGAGACAACCCCTCAAAGTTCATTTGGATTAAATAACAACTTTTTAAACAATAAGTCACTTTCTCATCAAGTGGCAAGTGGCTCATGAATCAAAACTTTCAAACGTTCAATTCACTTAAAGTTGAAAGAATCAAATATCTTAAGATGACTCATTTAAAGCGATTTGATTCTTTCAAACCAGGCATTTAACTGAATTCAACTTGGAGAGTTTTAATGAGTTTTATTTTTCCTTAAACATTACCTCACAACATGGATTTGTTCGTTTAGCATGTTTGAAGTTCATGCCCTCATCTGTTGCATTGTTATCTGTAAAACTGAAAATGATTCACTTTCATTATTTTTTCTTTAACAGTCATTCTGAGGATTTTTTTAAAAAGCAGTGTAGTTATTTATTTTAAGTGAATAAAGAAGCTTGTAATGTTACAGCAGGGCTCACAGCTAAGAGGCATAAAAGCCACAGGCTTGTTCCTGTGGTGTGAATTACAGAGAAATGCAGGCCTACGCTAGGTGTTAGCGAGGATATTGTTTGTAATTGGTTTATTTTGATACTTCAAGTACACTTTCAGTCAAACGGACATTGGCGAGCTAATTTGCAGCTTAGAAATGTGAGTACGGTGGAAAAAAAGCGTTTTGTCCCTTAAGGAGCCTGCTATGAATGCTGCATTTGCCAGCATTGTTGTGGAAAAGGATGAACATTTAAAGGAGAATAAATTCTGTCATCAGGCCAGATTTAGCACTTTCATTAAGCCCTCAAAGACACGACTATTGTGGTGAAAAAAAGCAAAAATTTGTCTTTTGAGTTGAGAATAAGGAAATTATTCTGCATTTCATCATGTACTGTGCTGACAAAACACCTGTTGCTTCATCTTTTGCGGAAAAAAGGGGGAAAAACAACTTTAACGCGCATTCCTTTCTCTAGGTTAAAACCGGGCTGTTCAGTCAACCACACATACGCACGGAGACACACACACACACACACACACGCACGCACGGAGACACACACACACACACACACACACACACACACACACACACACACACACACACACACACACACACACACACACACACACACACAGGGGTGTGTTTAAGGCGAACGTGAGAAACACACACACAGACCCCAGGATTAATATTTCATCAGGAAGCTTAATAAGGATCTGAAATCTGAGCAAGCTTGAACTTTTATACTAATTCAATAATTACAGCTGTGGTCGAGGCGGGAAACGGTGCGGTAATTATGGCAGGCCATGGTACGAGGAGGCAGAGTTAACACCTGAGTTCAGACTCTAATTAACACCTACAGGAGACTTTTGTTGGCTGCAGAGGATGTGTGTGTTTCCCACACTAAAGTTTCAGCTCAACACGGACACAGAGTCACGCGGTACCGAAGAGCTTGAGTTCAACAAAAATTAGCGAACATAGCATCGAACACACCAACCTCTTTTACACACTCAATTAATACCAAACAATCACTCACTAATCCATGTATTCCATGTTTTTATATGGACTTTTTTTTTCTTTCTTTTTTTCCCTCTTACCCTTTCCCCAGCATCCTTTCATTCGTATATCCTGATTTAATTGCAGTTTAATTACAGTTAAATACAATTTGTTTTGTTCAGACCTGCCTTGCTTCCTTCAGAAAAAAAGAATAATTTTAAAAAATGTAACCGACAACCTTGATTATGAAAATCACAATTACTGTATTTATAAATATATAGTCATTATATATTAATGAGTAATCATTTTTCAACATTTGTGTTGATGCAGTATTACATGCTGTTACATACTATATGTAATATATTTTTTGTTATAGAGAAGTTAACACACTGAAAAGCATGCCATGGTCGTACTGTAAATTTACCACTCAATATTTTTTCCCTACTTTTCAGCCTCATGCTCACAGCAAGCTCATGGTCTGTGTGGTAAAAGCGGCCAATGAGCTCATTGTGGCAGAATGAATGCTAATCACAGCAGATACACAAACACCAGTGATGTGTAACTTGTGGAAACCCAAACAACAGATGTAGTATGATAAGAAGAAATGTCTATTGTGTAACTAAACCCTCCTTCATGTCGCAGGCCACTCTGAGCTCAGGTTCAGCTTTGAAGGAAAAAAACAGCTTTCCCCCCAAGCTGTAGCAGTGAGCCAAAGTTTTCTGTACAGCTGTGACACGATATCACCTGAATTACATCATCATACACTCAAACACTCTCTTCAAGCCATCATGGATTCTGGATCACGAAAACTCAGTGACAGCATCATTAAAGGTCTGTGTTACTTTATTTTAGCCAGTTTTCATTTTTATACATAGATTTGTATGTATATATGTATCTACTGTATGTATGTATGTATGTATGTATGTATGTATGCAAGGTGCAACTTTACATACAACGTAAATGAAAATAAATAAGGATAAATAAATAATCAAAAAAATGTTTTGTACATACACTGTCCTAAAAATATTTTATAAAGATGTCAACTAAACATTTACTTTTTCTTTCATACATTCATTCATCTTATATGCTGCTTATCTTGGATTCTATTCATGGAGACTTAGGGCACAGGGCAGTGTACTTCCTCGACAGGGTGCCAATCCATCGTAGGGCACACACACTACAAGCAAGTTTGGGTGTGCCAATTACACAAACATACACCTGAGGCGGAAATCGTTCCCTCGACACTGGAGGTGCAAACTCACAGCGCTAATCACTATGCCACCATGCCACCGACATAAAATCCAAATAATACATTTTGATCAACTTAAGTCAAGTAAACATAAACAACTAGAATAGTAATAAGTAAGAATAAAATGAATGGTAGCATCAAGACTAGAAAGACTGACAGAATGACAGGCTTACATTTTTGCATATCACAGAAGAAATATAGTTTTTTTGTTTAGATGATGATGGTAATGATGATGATTTTGTTTTTTAATGTTTGATAACACTGAGTGCAATTCATAGAGCTCAGTGAACCGGGGCTGTGTGTGTGTGTGTGTGTGTGTGTGTGTGTGTGTGTGTGTGTGTGTGTGTGTGTGTGTGTGTGTGTGTGTGTGTGTGTGTGTGTGTGTGTGTGTGTGTGTGTGTGTGTGTGTGTGTGTGTGTGTGTGTGTGTGTGTGTGTGTGTGTGTGTGTGTGTGTGTGTGTGTGTGCGCTGCTTTCAGCTTGAGTGACAGTGTATCACAAACACTCAGCTTCCTTGTGGTTCCCAGCATGTGCCCACCCTCACAGCTGCATTTGCTGTTAGCTCACCATAACCCATCCAAAACACACACTGCCATGTATACAGTAGTATCTTAGTACTACACCAACAACGACAAGAGATCATTTCATTAACACTGAAGTATTTCATCACCCACACTGATTCACAGGATGAAAACTCTTTTTTATAAACATGACCTAAATTCTGACTGACACTTTACAGCCACATGGTAACCTGCATGCTCAACCCAGAAACCTTAAAAAGACGCAAGAACTTCATCATGGAAGCTGAAATCCTTAAGAAAAAACCCCTAAAAAAGTTAAACCACCCCAAAAACAATTTGCAGAACCTTTGCAGATTTTTTTTTTTTTTGCATAGGAAATCATGCCATTATGGAGATTAAATGTATTAAAGATTAATAACTGTGAAGTCCTAGTAAACCCTTAGGAACTTCAGATTTCTTCAGATCCTTTTTTTCCACAAAGTATTGAGAACATCTTTCCAGATACCCAGGAAACATTTTTCCAGTGTAAAATCAACAAAAAGGTTATTGAATGTACTAGAGTCAAATGTATACAGAAATTTCACCCAAATGATATATGTTTCTTTAACACAAATTCATCTCGTACATTTATTAAATAAAATAGTTGATTCCATATAAAGAGATTCACATAAACACAGATTTAAAATGCAGTCATTTCTATGACTAGCTTGATTAACAATAACAATATGTAACCCACCCAAAGAGTCACCAGGTTCTAAGCTAGATGCTGGGAGTGTAAGACAGTCAAGTGAACCCACTTCATCACCACACTGTAGATAACATAGTGAGTTAACACAAGGGCTATGGATAACACTAATACTATTTAACTATGAGGACATTTACATACAAATTAGTGACCTCTGCCTTTTTGAGGCCAACTTGGTGAATAATGAATGAGTTGGGTTTACATACTAGGCTAATTCTGAAATTTGGGAAACACATTACATACTTATAGCACTTTTTAACTTTTTAAAGTTATTACTTCATTACATAATAAGATGATGAAATCCTTTGCATTATGAACTCCCTAGAAAACCTAGCCCTGTATATCATTATAGCCTCGCGAGTGGAAGGAGCAGGGGTGGTGTGTTACATATTTTTGAGAAAGTCTTTTAATCCAACTCAGTGCTCTCTTTCCATCATTCCAAGTGAAACATCCCAAGCTGGGGGACGGGGGACTCAATGACATTTACTCATGTGTTTGTTGAGTGTCTGGATTGTGAAGGAGGTCATTTTTTCCCTCTCTGTCTCAGCGACTCATCCTCACATGTCCACTTTCAGGAAAATTAGTTTGCAGAAAAACATCCTGGTGCACAACAGAGCCTGTTGAGCTGATAAGATCTGCATGAGGATGGAGATGAGGTTAAAGGTTGCTCCCTCGCAACCATCTCATGTCGATTAACATTAGGATAATTGTAAGTTGTGTGGCTGTGGGAGGCCTGCAGACAGGGTTTTTAATTGTCAGCACGGTGGAGTTCACTCTCTCAGCCCTCACAATTAACCCTCTATTCTCCTCCACAATTTAACACAAAAAGATACTGCTGAAAAATAAAAGAGCTGTTTTAAGAAACTGATAAACTTTTGCAGAAACCCAGGATCATTTAAAGGACTTCAGAAACATTTACAGGAAACTTTCCCAGAACAAAGTAACCTTTGGTACGTAGGAACTCAGGATTTTTTTATGAACCTATAAATATTTTCAAGAACCCAGGAAACTCTTCTGAAACCTTTTCATAAAACCAGCAAGCATTACAGAAACCCTTGTAATAAACCAGGAAACCAAAAAGCTTTGCATGACACCAGGGTCCTTCACAGAAGTCAGGAACTTTTTTTAAAATCCAGGAGCATTTTCATGAACCCAGAAAGCATTAGTAAACCATTAGTAAATCAGGACTTTTAGAAGAAACCCATAAACAGTTTTAAGAACTCTGGAACAGAACTCTTGCCATAAACACAGAAGAAACACTTTTAGGAAACCATAAAACTTTCTCAGAACTCAGTAACACAGAATTGTTTTTCATGAACATGTAAACATTTTTGTAAATGCAAAATTATTCAATTTCAACTTTTTTTCCTAATGGGATCTTTACAGGAACCTAGTCTTTGAGGAATATCGGAATTCCAGAACCTGGTAGCATTTCGGGAAACCCGGAGCCATTTTGAAAGAAGCGAGTCTTTTTTATGAGCATTCATGAAAGCATTACAGAAACCATTTTTCATAAAACAGGAAATCCTTGATAGAACATAAGGGTACCCCTAACCTTTGTTTTATTTGTTGTTGTTTTTTTTTTTTAACCAAAGTGTTTTGAGGAACCCAAAAACCAACGTGGAAATGTTTGCAGATAATGGCAAATGCTTTTAATCAAGGTTCTTTTGTAGATTTAGAAAACATTGGATAAATTGAGGTCGGAAAAAGCACACTGTTATAAGAATACTGCTTGTCCATTTTTTTTTGTGGAAGATGTGAGTGCATATTGTCTAGGTAAATGTACAGAAAGGTAATTTTTTTCATAAATCCATGAAAATCCATGAGATTTCAGATGCCTTTACTAGAACCAAGAACCTTTCCCAGTTCCAAAGAACATTTCTGAAATTGGAGGACCTACAGGGACCTTAATTTATACAATTAAATCTCTTTTTACCTTGATAATGGAAGACAAGAGGTAAAATTATAATAAAAAATCTGCTAACTATTTTTTTATTCCATCACTTGCTGAAAAAATATAATATCTCCAGATTCAGCGTTTAGCATTGAAAGTCTTAATAAAAACAAGACTAAACCATAAAACCATAAACTCACTAAAGAAACATAGCATATGATCGAAGAACTGTAATTGTCCCTAGTCGTAGTTTTTCATAACTGATGTTCTCTGTGTGTTCCAGGCGTTTAGGCTCCATTAACTCCTGTCTCCCCATTACAGAGGTTAAAGGTCACTTGTATAGCAGAGAGCTGTCATGCTCCATTAATCAGCACACTGACAGAAAAGCAGTGAGTTCAGACGCTAACCCGCTCCGTCACTTGCTAAACGAGCCGCCACTGTGTCCAATCCATTCTCACGTTACTCATGTATGTTACAGCCACCTCGTCCATGAGTGCTTTATTTGCTTTATTTTTTGTCAAAAAAAAAAAAACAAAAACAAAAACTGTGTAATATTGAGAATCACAAATCAGTTACCCACATCAAATAAAAACACTCATATTTAATTTAAATTTGCTCTCAAATTAATTTTGAATGCCAAAATACCTTACAGCAATACCTTTTTTTAATGAGAGTACATGCTTTGGCTTTCACTGGCTTATGCTTCAGGGGGAAGTTGGAAATGTTTTTTTATAGAACAATAAGATATTTTTTGCAATTAATTTATGTAAGAAATATATATATATATATATATATATATATATATATATATATATATATATATATATATATATATATATATATATATATATATATATATTTAGTTTTGATCCCTTTTTTCTCCCCCAAGAACTGTGTCCATTGATCACCCACACAAGTTTAACTTAAGTTTAACTTAACTTAATTTAAGTAGCTTCCAGCTACAACTCATCCTTCAGACTTTTTTCAGATAATAAAGGGTTCTTATTATCCTAAAAGGGTTTTATTTGTGAAATGGAAGCACCCTGTTGCATGATTCCCAATTAGCGGGCAACTAAACAGCTTTCACAGTTTTAATGTTAAATTACTACAACAACATTATTATTATTACAAAAGAAAATGCTTATTTAGAACCTAAGTTCTCTTAATTATCCAATCTTTAAAGAACCCTTGAAAAAACGTTTTTGTAAGAATGAACGGATTAACTGTCAAAGTGTGAATTACATAATCCAATTGGGGCTCATTATTTTTTTCTTAAAATCTAGAACCTGTCAGATGCATTCCATTTAGGTTCTACATAGAAGATTTGAGGAGAGGCAGAGGAACCAAATACTCTTGTCTAAACTGTTAATTTTTTTTTCTGTGTGTTTTCCAAAATTGTGTTCCCATGAGATCATGGGATGACATTATCGCTGTGTTGTTTTTTCTTGAGAACCCCAATCCTACATGTTATTTAACTGTTTCATATTTGTCAGTTCTTCTTCATATAAAATGTGATAAAAGATTGTTTGAAGATAAGCTAAGATAAGTTGTTTTCCAGATGTCTAACAGCGCGGATGTGTCATTCACAGACATGTAGTGTCTTGTCATTTCACCCGTTTGATGCCATGCCGAGGAGCAGGGTGGTATTCTCGATAAAGTGATTATGTGTGTGTGTGTGTGTGTGTGTGTGTGTGTGTGTGTGTGTGTGTGTGTGTGTGTGTGTGTGTGTGTATGTGTATGTGTATGTGTATGTATGTGTGTGTGTGTGTGTGTGATAAGACCAGGTTCTCCGTGTTGGTGTGTTTTGCTAAAGCTATGTTAGCTAACCGGCCTGACCGGCAGCACCGCTCTGCTTCTGTCTAGACATTCAATCCTGCATGAGGGCAAAAACATCCGATTTTTCAAAAAATAAAAATCTGGGCCTTGTAAGTTTGTGTGTGTGTGTGTGTGTGTGTGTGTGTGTGTGTGTGTGTGTGTGTGTGTGTGTGTGTGTGTGTGTGTGTGTGTGTGTGTGTGTGTGTGTGTGTGTTTGTGAGAGAGAGAGATTATTAAATTCAAAATAACTTTGGTGTTCTGTAAAACGTTCACATGAGTTAATATTTATCTGTCAGAATACACGAAAAAAGATTTCATTTCTTCTGCTGACAGCCAAAATAGGCTTTTCTCATTAAGGTCAGACTGTTACACGGAACTGCGACTGGTGACTCCTTCCATGATTTTTAAATAGCATCCACTAAGTGTGAATGAATTGTTAATGTAGAAAAAAATTAATATAATATAATAATTATAATCAGAGCTAATAATAATATTAGAGCTAATTTAATAAATGTTTAACATCTTCTGACCAATTATCATCTTCACCCAAAAACTGATGACAGAAAGGAACAAGAACCCACAATACATTGCAGTTTTTTCATAGGGGGCCATAGACTGGTTGGAGTGGCCATGCTGACCTGTGTCTATTGGGCTGTGCAATTAATTTAATTTTCATTTTGATTACGATTATTGACTCACAACAATTATAAAAAACAAGATAATCAAGATAAAATTAATTGTTTAAATGTAGTTATTTTTGCCACATTTCATTCCACATTTTTTTTTTTGCTTTGTTATAAATCCTGAGCATCCTGGTTATGCGTACAGTCAAAGATTCTACACCGAGACATAGTTTACTTGCGAGCAAAACCAATTAGCATCCTTTCACACAATCTGACAGTTTGCTTACCACAGAAGAGCAGTATCGTTTTAATGCAACCACTTTCCTATCTAGCTCACAGAAGTATAAAAAATAAAAGATACCATTACATTTTTACTAGCAAAAGACATGTGCCAATTATAATACATTTCTAAACACTTTAGATAAGCTTTATGTGATACTTAAATGATCTGCTGCTATCGTCTTGGTGGCTGATACCAAAGCACACCTTCAGTGGTCTTCTGGAGTCCATGGCTCATCAATATTATGTAATATACATCAGTTTATGGCTGACTTCAAAAAAGATTTTTAGCTTGTTTTTTAGTTGTTGTATTTCAAGTTCAATAAATGCATGTTCCAGACAATTAATAACCATTTTAATCATTGTGTAATTGTGCAATATTGACCAAAATCATTTTGCCAAAGTTTTTGCCATAATCAAGCAGCCTGCCACCAAAAGTGCCTAAAAATGGGTAAGTGAATGTCAGAAAGGAACAACTGAGCAATAGAAGAAGGTAGCCTGGTCTGATGAATCATGTTTTTGTTTACATCATCTGACAGCCATGTGGATGCGTATAGGTTATCTGGGAAAGAAATGCAGTATGATACACATGATCATGTATTTTTATTGTAGTTTTTGGTTGTTCCTATGGTAAAAATTAATAATAATAATATGTTCATTTTGAGAGTTCTACGTTTTGGCAACATCAGTCCCATATTCCTGTAAAGGTACAATTTACACTTTATAAAAGTAATAATAACTTTTGCTCTACCTGACATATCAGAAAACCCAAATACACAGTTTGAAGTCTAAAGCCTCCCTGTTAAGACACACCGGCAAGGCTTTTAAGGAGTTTTAAGGGTTTTAAAAGATCTGCTGCTAATGTTTTGGTGCTGGACAACACAGCACACTTGCCACAGTCTTGTGGAGGCAAGGAAGGGTCAGAGGTGTTTTGGCAGAACAAGGGAGATCTACATAATACTGGACAGGGTGTTTTAAGGTATATTTTTACACTTAATTGACTGAGCTCATCCCAGGTTATACTTACTACTCTGGTTAGGTCTCCAGTCTTGGTCAGAGGTCCAAGAAGTTGAAACAACAACCATTTGCTGACTAACACTAGACTTCAGCCTCAGCCAACATACAGGAAGCAACACTCTATCCCTCTCCCACATACAAAAGCTCACAAATGCTTTTCTTGATGATTTCTTTTTATTTTTGGTTTCTTTTCAATAATTGTTTAAAAATGTCACTATATAGATCAAATAAAAAATCTAGTGATCTACTTTAACATGACTTAAAAACAGACACTCTACTCTGCCTTTTTATTTATTCAGTGAAATAATCCACCAGACAATTTTACATGTGAATATTAGACATTATCCAAGTTCATGGATGATGAACACTGTACACTTTGCTTGTTGCTCAGCTGAGTGGAAAATGTTCCTGGGGTTGCGTGTGCAGTGAAGTCATGTGGAGGTGAGGCCGTGTGTTTGGTCTCGTTCCTCAGTGATTTATCCATTAGGAGGAATTCGCTGTTTACTCTGGCGTTCCTTATCAGGGCTTAGGTGCTGTTTGATGCCGATTTTTCACCTGATTGCGCAAAGGGGTCGTATTTCCCTGGCTTTTAAACTGTTTGTCTGTCTTAACACACACACTCACACTCACACACACACACACACACACACACATACACACACACATACACACACACATACACAACACACACACACACACACACACACACACACACACACACACACACACACACACACACACACACACACACACACACACACACACACACACTCCTAGTGGGTTTACATTAAAATATTATATTTTTCTGTGTTTGTGTGTGTATAAAAGGTCACCACACATGATGATGTTTCAGTCATTTTGTACATTTAAATACCACATGACAGCTATCTTGCATGTATGTGCATGTAGTCAAAAGTACCAGATAATTCAGCCTTAAGTGAGTCAGCATCTTTACACATGCAAATTTAATATTCATACTTGTTATCTTTATCTTTAACTTTGTAACTAAAGTCCAAAAATTAAGAAAAGCCAATTTCACTCACTGAACACATTGTTGCTGATCCACCTGTTTTGCTTCACACATACACTAGGTTATGCTCCTGATGAGATTTCATTGCAATTTTTTGTTGTTGTTGTTTCTATGTGTATCCGTGAGTTTATAAGCGCTACACACAATCTTAAAATGTAATTCTTACTCGAAGGAAGTCTGTCAGCTGACACATGTTTGGTGGGTTTATTTGCATGTGAATCTCAAGCATAATCTGAGTAAAGCTAAAAAATAAATAAAATAAATAAAAAAAATTCCGGGCTTGTAACTGGCACTGGATTTAGTGGCTGGGGTTTGGTGGAGTTTGGTGTCTGTAAGTATGTGGACAATTTTGCTCACGTTTTTTGTACACACATATATAAAGTCATGCGTCACAAATAAACGAGAGTTTTGTGTTTTATCCCTTTTTCAGTAAAACTGTAACACTGCTTTTTACCAGTACTGTGTAGAATCCAGTAATTGGGTTCTACTTTGGTATATTTTAATTAATACAGATGTTTGCATAATGCTAAACTGATGGCCATAAGCTTCCATTACCTATGGACAACATTAGCATCATAGTGCCAGTGCAAAACTAATTAAGCTTCACATTCTAATCTTATTATTTTCTGGAACTAAGGCTGTTTGTTAGAAATCAAAAGGTTGTGGGTTTAAATCCCGGAAACTGAAAGGCTGATCAGTTTTCTTGGACTGAATTTGATGTCATTCGATAATCTGTTACTTAAAAATCAAATAATTCAGTCAAGTTGTTGCTATGTAACTCATCAGTCCCCCTTTCTCCATAACACATATCCTGTACAGTGTCGTGGGAGGCCTGTGGCCTATCCTAATGGACTTGGGGCACTAGGCAGAGTACACCTTGGATGGGCTGTCAATCCATTGCAGAGCACAAGTATGCACACACTCACTCATACAGTATGGGCAATTTGGAAATGCCCACCAGGCACAGGGAGAACATGCAAACTCCATGCACACAGACCCTACAGCAGGACTGGACTCCTCGGCCGTGGAGGTACAAAGCCACAGTGCTAACCACCTACGCCACCATGCCGCCATTTGCAAAAAACAGTATCTGAAATCAAAATCTGTCAGTGCTTTTCAGTCTTGTTCCTTAGTGTACTGGGCACTGATGCAATAGTATTTATCTAGAGATTGTTTTAAAGATATTCAGGTTTTCATTTTATAGTTGCGTTTTTGCTGAGTCATTCTGTACTCGCCTTGTTTAGAGCTGTAAAAAGACTTTGCTACATAGTACATTTACAGAATTTACTATCATTTTACAAATTCTGCTTTTTATCTTATTATACATCTGAGCAATTGAGGGTTAGGGGCCTTGCTCAAAGTGGTGCTGGGGTTTGACCCTGGGATCTTCTGAACCACCTTATCTCTGATCCACTGAGCTATCCCTGCCCTGAACACGTAGTTAGCTACTGTACAGTAGTTAGCTAAGATACTGCATATGGAGCATTCTGAACACTATGTCTGTTGTGTAAATCAGTCAATAACTTATACCACCACTCTGACTTCCTGTTTCAAAAGGAAATACATGAACATATAGAATCGAATCACAACGCACACAAAGTTATTTCATGAGAACTTGAAAATGCAAGTGGATTTCTAGTATTTGTATTTGTAATTTTCTCACACAGACCTCAAAGATGTTGTCCCAGCTTCATAATTAGAGTGAGCACCAGTTAAGATGCATGTATTAGTTGAGAAACGATAAATTAACCTATCTAAATATAAAGTTTGTGAATCCTTAAGCACTTGTAAATATCACTGAGGAAATC
>CM059219.1:13168255-13205755 GCA_030347435.1 Clarias fuscus
TGATATGCTCCTCCATCTTCTACTGATGCTCTAAAACCCAAAAGTGAACAGTGTCTGTCCTCATCCCCTCAGTGGAGTTTGGGGACACAGTGAGTTTGTGTTTCGGTGCTCTAAACAGAAGAATGCTGCCAGTCATGGCCACTGTGAAAGGAAACATGTGCAGCTGTGTGTAGCGACTCGGCCGTAACACAGAGTGAAATGGTACTCTTATTTCTATATTCACAAGTTATGGATCACTCTTGTGATGGGTTTTAATGGTGCTGAAGTGTTTCATTAGCATTTTCTCTCAAGCAATCACAGCCATTGTCCAAAAATTCTAAATATTTATTCATAAAAAAAACACAAATAATGCCATTTATTTGTTTATACAGTTTATATAAAAGAAATGTGTACAGGCAAGTGTTAAAATTACAGTATTTAATGATGCAAAAAATGAAATAAAGATAAATTATGTCAGATATTTGCCACCTTAGAGTCATTCCATAGATTTTTCGATAGGATTTAGAGATGAGCTTGAAAGACTCACTCATTCTGAACATACACTGCTTATCCTGTACACGGTCACAGGAGGCCTGGAGCCTATCCCAGAGGCTCAGGGCACTAGGCAGGGTACACCCCAGATAGGGTGCCAACACAGGGTGCACACACATACACTCACACACACACACACACACACACACACACACACACACACACACACACACACACACACACACACACACACACAATACAGTAAATTATTTTTTTTTTTTTTACTCTGCATGTTTTTGGACTGTAGAAGGAAACCAGCGCACCCAGAGGAAACCTACTAAGCATCGGTAAAACATGCAAACTCCATGCTCAAACTGGGACTTCCCTTAAATCAACATTCCAAACTGTTGAGCTTCTTCTTCTGAAGCCATTCATGTGTTGATTTGTGTTTAAAGTCTTTGTCATGCTGGAAGTAAATCTTCATTTTCAGTAGTCTTAGTAGTATTTAGAGTTATCTGTGATTCACTTTATCTTGAGTAGATCGCCTGTCTCAATTGAAGGAGGACATTAGTATAATGCTGCCACCACCATGTTTCCACAGTGGGGAACGGGTTCTTCATTTTATACCAAACATCTTTAACGACTATGCTATAGTATAGGGCTATACTAGGGACGCCCTGTTCTTCGTAATGTCACTGTGGTGCCCTATTTTCTCCATATTGATTCTGGCCTTCACTCTTTCAATCTTTCTTCTTTTCTTTCACCTAAAACCTTTTTATTCTTTACTTGAATCTCTCTGCTATCTAATATTACATTAAAAGTAAATAAATGGTAAGTTTTTACTAAATTCTATCATTTTAACTGGGGTGTATAAACTTTTTCTATTCACTTTGGCTACATTTAATGTCATTGCTTATGTTATAAACTATAAACAGTGGTTTTCTCATAAGCCTTTTTACACTGGAGATTCCTTCCATAAATAAACTTTTAATTACAGAAAACTATTTAAAAAATCTGTTTATCTGGAGAACTGGTCCAGGAATCTTTAACTGCACTACTCTCAGAGCTGCTGTTCTAGAAAATTAATCTACAACCTCTGATGAATCACCACGTAGAAATCAGCAGGTCTGTGGGGTATCGACTGTTTTGGCTCTTAACAGTGTTCATTTTGTTACTTGAGTGTATTTGGATTTCCAAATTATATCATCTTAAAAATTAGTCCAGGGAAGGAGGCATGGATTCAGTCAATTAATCCCAGATAAGGTGGTGTGTTTTCTTTGTATCTGTCTGTCCTGATAAAAAGATATCAATCTTAGCAAAGGTCACATGGCATTTGATCTTGTTAGTCCCAATAAAGAAGAAGGTGTGGCTTCTGACCCTTTCCTACATTGTGCAGGAGAAGTGGGTTTTTTGTACCTGTCAGTCCCACTGATAGAGTCCCACTGAAAGAGGCGTGGAATCTGTAACTCTGTAGCATTTGAATGCTTTCTGTAGCATTCATTAAAAAAGATATGGCTTCTGTAACTGTCCATCCTAAGAAGGAAGACGTGGAATTTATCTTGGCCTTTGATGCTGATCTAAATAAATCTAAATTATATTGTAACATTGTTTGCTTTTTCAAACATCATATTATCCGAAAGAAATATACACACCCACTCGCCAGTTCCCAACCCGGCTGCATGACAGGAGGAAAAGAGTGCACACTTCTGCTCCCTCTGTGATGGAGATTCCTGTTCCCCCCTCATTTGTATAATGTCGTCTCAGGGATGAAATTGAGTCCTATGCTGTGGGATTGAAGTTTTAATTCGGCTCTCGGTGCTTGAGGGTATACACACACTCTGTCCCACCCACCCATCGTCCAATCAATTAACGCAGACACAGACCCATACATGCATACATATATACATCTCTCTCTCTCCCTCTCTCTCTCTGTTACCAATTTATTGACTGTTGCTACAGTAGATTTGGTGAGGTTTTAGCCCCCCTAGTGAAAAACCTAGTGACCTTTTGAGCAGACTTTCAAGACTGTGCTGTCCTTTACACAAATAACAATTTCCATTTCATTTGTTTTGATCTACAGCTCCTCACTACCTTTCCTCAATTTTTACATTTTTAAAAAGATTATTGAACTTTTTAAATATGTATGTAACAAAAGAAAGTTTTCCTAAAAGAAATAAATGATAATGTATTACTATATTTCACGATTTTCTATTTCACTCTTTCTTCGACATATTAAAAAAAAAAAAAAAAAAGGTTTCTACTTCATGCAAAACATTTTGATCTGTAAATGATCATGATGAGTCAACGAATATGCAAATTACTCAATGAGATCATCAGTGATTACTGGTCAGTTTTTGAGCAGGAATTTGTTACTTTCCCCTGAAATGAGCTGGTGAGCCTGCTCTGTCTCTATCTATCTCTTTCTCTATTTCCATGCCTCTGTGGCGTGTAAAACACTCTCACCATTGTCCAGCTGTTGTTATTTTAACATGGAACATTAATAATTTGCCACATGCGTGCATTGAGCGTTCGAGATAAAAAGCACAGACAAACATTTTGCAGCTGTATGTAAACGAGAGGTGAATGCACAGTCACCAGATTGTATAATGTGTTTTCTCTCTCTCTCTCCCTCTCTCTCTCTGTCGCTCTCTCCATTTCACAGTATCTGTGGCCTTAAGCAAAAGTATCAGATGTTTTTACAACACACACGCCGTGCATCTGTCGATCGGCTGCTCTGTAATTAACACTCCATGTGCCAGAGGCTCTCAGTCCCTGAGCGCCGCTCGCTAAATTATGGCAACAACTTCAAGCGTAGCCAAAACTACATACAAGAAGAGGGAAATGGACAAGCATATCAATCAGCATATGAAACTTCACAGTCACATTATGTGTCTACATTTGTAGCTGATTTACAAAAATCTTAATTCATGTGCCAGAAATGAAACTATAATACAGTTTTCTTAGTTTAACGCTAACTGATGGTTAGATTCACTATAATGCTAGTTTTAAAATTAGTTCATTTGTTTTAATTAAATGTTTTTGGGGTGTTTTTTCTTTTTAGCAGTTTATTTAATTGAATTTTAATTTTACTTATTGGTTATTGTTTTCTGTAGTGCTAGTTTGTGAACTAATATTTACTGTAATGAAAGTTCTGGATTGGTGTATAATGTTAATCTTTTGCAGGACCATGACAGGTGCAGATGGCAGATGCATTGTTAACTGACATTAGGCTACTATTTACTGTTTTTTCATTGGTAATTACGTATGAGGTGTATATCGGGGCCAAAAGATTTTAGGGGTCGCCACAGCGAATCATCAGCCTCCATCTAACCATATCCTCCTCACACCAACTAACTTCATGTCCTCTCTCAATGAATCTATAAAATAAAGTACATACACTATATAGGGTGTTAAGTCCCGTGTTCCATAATCTAAGTAGTGCACTTGTGTCAGAAGTTAGGTAGCTGCGAAAAACTACAGTGATGGTTCAGAGGCAAATCGGCATGACTTAGGAGCAATTAATAAGGTGACAAAGTGTTGCTGAAAATGGCATAACACAAGATAAAAGATATGTTTTCTTGCTGAAATCGCTACCATGACTGGTTTTGTATGTGGGTTTGGGCACTGGCATCCAACAAGTAACATCCCTTTTGCCATCTACACGTGCACAGGGCAGGCATCATGACATAAGGTGCAAAAGGTCAATAATGCTAGCTTTTGCAGATTATTGTTTACTTTAATGCTTATCAGTGAGTGGTCTGTTTAGTATAGTACCAGTTTGTAGATTACTGGTTACTGTAATGGAACTCTGTGGGATATTCTTTACTATAATGCATATCTGTGAGTCTATTATACTAGTCAGTGGATTATATTTACTATAACACTGGTTTGTAGATTAGTTAATTAGTCAGATTAGTTAGATATGCTAATCAGTAAGTTAGTCTGTTTACTATAGTTCCAATTTGTGAATTAGTGTAAACAGTTATGGAACAGTGTGCATATTTATATCTGTGAGATATTCTATTTACTATAACATTAATTTGTACAGTAGATTAGGGTTTACTATAATGTTAGTTTGTGGATTTGTTTTTACCAAAACACTAGTCTATGGATTTGTGCTTACTTAAATGCTAGTTTGTGGATCAGTATGTACTATATTACTAGTTTGCGGATTTTTGTTTACTTAAATGCTAGTTTCCTGATAACTGTTTATTATTACACTAGTTTATGGATTTGTCTTTATTTAAAGGCTGGTTTGTTGATTAATGTTTTGTGTAATGCTAGTTTGTCGGTTTGTATTAACATAAATGCTAATTTGTGGGTTTGTGATTTTATAAATGCTAGTTTGGAAATGTGTGTTTTTTTCAATGCTAGTTTGATTAGATTAGAGTTTTTTCGCTAGTTTGTTGGCTAGTGCTTATTATAATCTTAGTTTATGTATTTGTGTTTATGTAAATGCTATATTGAGGATTAGAGTTTATTATAATGCTAGTTTGTTGATTAGAGTTTACTAAACCTTAGCTTCTGGTTTAGGGGCTACTATAATGCTAGTATGGGGTTTATAGTTTATAATGCTATAGTATATATAATGCTAGAAGTGTATGAGAGTTTATTATGGCCACATAGTCTCTACCACAGGTACAGATAAGGCAAAGTAGCACTGATGGGATGAAGAAGCTGACACACACTGAAACACAGCAGCTCTCGTTTTATTAACCTCAGAGTCTCAGGTGTCAAAGTGCAGTCCTTCAGAACATTAGCGTGATTCACTTCCCCAGCCTACACCAGGTTCATTATTAATTTAGCAGAGAAAAGAGCATGTAACACACACATATTCCTTTTCCTCCTTTTGTTCGGTAAATAGATTTAAACTGAAGAGTGTGTCAGTTTGTGAGAGAGAGAAGGCGAGATGTCGTGTGGTTCAGTCACCTTGTTACTATGTTTGACCTCATGTCGTGCAGCATCTAATGCAAGTGTGTTGGTGAATGGCACAAGAGTCAGTGACACATGACCTGACACACTTAATTCCAGCCAAACAATGGGCTCCAACTCTAGTGGGAATTTATCCCATTACACCTCTGTGCCAAATTAATTGTTTGTTTTTAGCAGTGTTTTCTTTTTGTGACCACTCGGTCAGCTCGTCTTAATAACAGGTTGTGTTAATCCGGGATAACATGCACCACACTTTGGAACTAAAGATGGAAACGTAATTGTTTTTGCCGATGTGTGTGTGTGTGTGTGTGTGTGTGTGTGTGTGTGTGTGTGTGTGTGTGTGTGTGTGGGTGTGTGTGTGTGTGTGTGTGTGTGTGTGTGTGTGTGTGTGTGTGTGTGTGTGTGTGTGTGTGTGTGTCAATTTTTTTGACCAGGTTTCCAAAACCTTGTGTGATGGAAAAAAAACAGAGGGAGAATAACAAAATTAGCGAATATAATTAAAAGGAAAACACAGCTCCAGGGTTCCTGGTTTAAGCCTAAGCTCAGGTTACTGCCTGTACGGCATTTCGTATGTCCTACCTGAGACTGTAAGACTGTTCCTCTGGTTAGTCTGGTTCTCTTATATCTTTTAAAAGTGAATGTGAATATGTTTGTACATGGTGTTCTGTGATGGACTTACATCAGAGGTACAGCTGTAATTACATGAGAAGCTTTTATGCTGATTTGTGGCAAGTGTGTTTTTTTTCTCTCATTATTAACTTCAAGAGAGAAAGAGAGAGAGAGAGAGAGAGAGAGAGAGAGAGAGAGAGAGAGAGAGACTACTCAGGGAATAACTGTTTATAGCTGCTATGATGTAACTGAGAGTGATATTTTTTTGCTCTTCCACAACATTTAATCAAATTATAAACAGCTAAAAGCATAAATTGTATTATCTGTTAAATTAAAAACTTGCCATTGTTGTTTGCGCCTGTTTCCGAAAGTTACAGGTTTACGTGTTTGTTTTAGCTGTTTTGATTGAAGCATTAACCAAACAGCCTCCAAATGTCTCCTGGACATTTTTCTAAACAAAGTTCTCAATGGTCATGGACCCAGAATTAGGTGGAAATGTTAGTATGTGTTTGAACTACATTCGACAAGGAGGTTAAATGTAATAATACGTTCATATTAAAATTGTCCATGCTGTGTGACGGCGGACTAAAAGCCACTGATTACATACATCAGACAACTCTGCACTCTACAGTACAACAAGGGCACCTAGATCATTTGGCACATTCAGTGCCTTCTGGTTGTGTAGAAAAGGGGCGGGGCACCCTACCTCACCTGGCCTGGATGCTGATTCTGGCTCACCATTCCACTGTTGCATATGGCCTTTAAAAAGGCTGTAGAATCCCAGACCAGTGAGCAAGTTCGGGAAAGACTTTGTCAAAAGGGAAGCATTCTGTTGCACGCCCTCAACTGCGCCCCTGCCACCTCTGCCCCTAAAGCACCTCCATGCTACGCCCCTCGCCTGCTCGGCTCATCACTATGCCACTACGAGGCATCTACCTGCACTGAACTACGCCAGGTGGATCTGCACCTCTACCCTGAGTGGCCCTGTAGAGCCACTGAGACTTCAGATAGCTTGTATACACTGCATTGTGAAAACACTGCTGTTTTCTGTAAATAAACTGCATTTTTGTCAGTAATTCTGAGTTGATTTGCTAGCTTTAGGCAGCTGTATTATAAGCTAACATGACCTCATTGATATTCAAAGACACCTCGCCTATCCCATTCAGACAAAACCCCCTGTCAAACTCAAAGATACATCCCTCTGTCCCACTAAAAGAAACACCCCTGTGTCCCATTCATAGACACACCTCTCTGTCCAACTCAAAGTATTGCCTTCTGTCCCACTTAAAGACATGCCCTCTGTCCCACTTAAATACACACCTACTGTCACATTTAAAGATGCACCTCTTTGGCCTGCTTAAAGAAACTTAAAGAGAAAGGTGAATCAAATGTAATTAGCAATGTTTGAATTTGTGTTATAGAAATAAGCTTTTGCTTATTTAAGACTCTTACATAATTTATTTTTGATGTTAAGAATATTTTGTTGTTAAATATAATGTATATAAATCTTTGATAAAATTTGATTCACATTATTAAGCCATTAAAAGCATCTCAGGAAGAGTGACTCCTCTCCAAACACCATACAAACAAAAAAACTGGAGCTCAGGCCTCTGGCTTCTGACTAGGGCTGTGTGTGTGTGTGTGTGTGTGTGTGTGTGTGTGTGTGTGTGTGTGTGTGTGTGTGTGTGTGTGTGTGTGTGTGTGTGTGTGTGTGTGTGTGTGTGTGTGTAAACTGTTGAACCACATCAGTCATCAAACTATAAAGCCAGAAATGGGTGTAAACATATGGATAATGACATTATAATCTCTGTTATTACATAACTGTATGCCAATTTATCTTTTATTTTGAATGTATAATTGTATAAATGGCAAAATTAGAAATAATTACCTGAATAACATCTAATTGTATACAGTAGTTAATCTATAGAAGTAAAATGACAGATCATCATCTGAGTGCCTTCTTAAAAGTTTTAAAGATTTCACAGAGTTCAAGTGTATGATCACTTCAATTGTCACATCCATCATCACAACTCCACATAAATTATTTTATTAAGACATGAAATGTCATGCAGCTAAATAAATATGTTACTAAAAATTTCAAAATACAGTTTATAGAATTTAAAATATATGTGCATTTTTAATGAATTGCAAATGAATGTGTGTGTGTGTGTGTGTGTGTGTGTGTGTGTGTGTGTGTGTGTGTGTGTGTGTGTGTGTGTGTGTGTGTGTGTGTGTGTGTGTGTGTGTGTGTGTGTGTGTGTGTGCTTGTCAGTGATCTGGTGTGTGGCAGAGTGAGGGTTCAGTGATGCATGTATGTGATAGGTGGTCAGAGTTTCACATAGTAAACACTTTTCTGACAGAAATGACAGCAAATGTGTTTAATCAGTCTGACCAATGGCCTTAGAGCACACAACCCCATTGCCCCCCCCCCACCCCCCACACACAAATGTTTGCATAACATTTACTAACCAACCTGCATTACCATGTTAATAGCTGCTCTAATATGAGTGTTGTAACGTCCTCTTCATGAGTGAGGTCAGAATTTTTTAGAATGAAGAAATTACAGGTTTATGTTAATGAATATTTTCTGTTACATTACCATTTCTACAATAAAAGCTCATTCACAAGGACTTAACCATTGACTGTGCTGCATAAACTGTTTTTTAAACTCATTGATATGGTGTGGTGAGGTTTATGAAACATTTATTAAGAGAAACTCCACGGTCAGTTCTTTGTAAGACAGTTAAAGCTATAATATCTTCACAACAAAGACAAAGTTTGCAAAGTGGTTTCTAACTAATATGATAAGCTGCATTTTTTTTTTTGGCTTATTAACTTCAGAACAAAAAGATAGGCTGGAGAGGGAATTATTGTTTATAGCTGCTATAGCATAAGTGAAAACTTGGTTCAGGGATAATCAACCACATTGATTGTCATGTAACTGAACATTAAATGAAACTGTAAATGAATAAAAAGTCATCCAACATGCTATCCTTAAATTATTTTTCAGTTGCTGTGACAGAAAACGAAGAGTAACAGGTTATTATTTACATATTAGTCATGTTATATAAAAATAATAATTTTATACATATTATATTATATTATATTATATTATATTATATTATATTATATTATATTATATTATATTCTTCTACACAGTGACTCTCAGGTTTGTGGTTAGCAAAAAATTATTGCTCTGAACTTGTTCGTTTTATCACCTCATTAAAACGACTGTGGAAGCTTATTCCACAGTGCTTCTTATTATAATTTATGAATCACAATTAAGCTTGACTCATTTCTGCTCTTTTAAAATAAAACATAAAAAACACATAAGCAGATCATGAGCAAAGGGGAAAATTGTCTTTTTGGGTTTAACATCCCCACTATGAAATTTCAGATGCACACACACACACACACACACACACACACACACACACACACACACACACACACACACACACACACACACTGAATATTCCAGAGGTTTCCACTATCTCACCCTAAGTGTAAGTCAGGGAGCAAATGGTCTTGAACTGATACAGGAACTCATTTAGAGCAGCGCTTAGATACGCCTCTCACTCGAAATGAACAGTTCTGCGTTTTGCACCAGCCTAAAAAAATATATTAATGAAGTTGATCTCTTTAGCCGTCCCCAACTAATTACACAGTTAAGATTCTAAAGTATTTGACAGGTCAGAAAAAGGATTGTTAATTTAAACAGCGCCGTCGAACATTAATATTCCACATAAATATGACAGTGATAAGCAGCTACTCTGAGTTTTCTCTCTCTCTCTCTCTTTTTAACCAGACAGCCAAAATAATTTGAATATTATTCAGCTGTTAATCATTTATACTAATATACAGTATTATACATGTGTTATTTATACAATATAATATATATTTAGATTTCGAATTGTAATGTAATGTGCATCTATAAATTTGTGTACTATACAGTACATGTATCACATCTCTCTCATGTCTCTGAGTGTCTCTCTATCACCATTCCTTGTCCTTCTCTAATAATTCCTGTATAATTCCTGTAACCACTTACATTCTCGTTCAAGCCCAAGTCTCTCCCTCTATCCCTCTTTCTTCTCTCTCATACTCTTTCTCTTCCTTCCTCACCACCTATATCTCATTCTTTCTCATTAGTTCCCTCATTTTTTCCTGAATCTCACTTTTCCTCTCTATTTCTCTCTCCTGCTATTTCCTCCTCAATTTCTCTCCTATTCAAACTAAACTTCTCTTCCTCTTGCCTTCTTTGCCTGTTTCTCTGACTTACCCCCCTCCCCTCTCTCTCTCTCTCTCTCTCTCTCTCTCTCTCTCTCTCTCTCTCTTTCTTCTGTGTATGGCTATGTCTGTCTCTCATTCTCTGTCTCTCTCTCTCTCTGTAAATACTTAAGGCTTCCCCCCATCCTCAGTGTGAGATCTGCCTGTCTTTGGCCTCGTTGTTCTCGACTAATCAGCCATGTCGAATGTGCAGCTCATTACGTATTCGCACTCGAAGGTGACCATGGGAAGTTTTAGAAGATTTTTTTTTATGTGCAAAATATTGCCATGACAAGTTACTACGGCAACAAGCTTTAAAATTCTCTAACTGACAACCTTAGTGCCACTGATACTGAAATTCCTCATAATGCTCGTTATTCTTCTTCTTGCACCTTTCTGCAGTTACCCATTATGATGAAACCTTAAATATTTAAAAAAATATATATATATATATATATTTTTTTTCTAGGGAATTACTAGAACTGTTCAATAAACTCTTCGCATCGCCAGTGCTGAATCAGTATGGTAAAAATGTTACCATACTGATCCAATTTATGCTTTTTGTTGCATCCACATGCCATCAGAGGCACAGAATTACACTGATCATTTTGATGCATGCACACACACACAAACACCCCCCCCCCCCCCCACACACACACACACACACACACACAAAGAGAGAGAGAGAGCGAGAGAGAGAGAATTGTCCTATCCTTGAAGAAAAGGGAAAAAAAATTGTAATGGTTAGTTATTTGGTCAGAATATCATTGATAGCTAGCTTGTACTGTACCTAGTAAACTTCTTGCACTGGGACATTTTAAACATTGAAAATACATTCACCCTTTTAAATTTCATTTATTAAAATCAAGCTATGTAAAGAGTGTAATCAGATTTCATATCAGTAGTCACTGCTAATTTTCTAAAAGAAGCATGTTAAAGAAGTTTAAGTTCAGCTGCAGGTTTACCAAAACCATGCTAGTATTTCACTAACTAGCATTACTAATTAAAAAAAAAAAAAAAAAAAACCTCAGGCAGAAATTCAAATAAAATTTTGAGCTCACCATCTGGTATTTCACATGAGCATATTTTGTTCTTAGCTATTTTAAAATTGTTTTTTTTTTTTCAAAACAAACAAGACACTGAACCCAGAGAGACATGAACACCGTTGAGTTGAGATTCTGTGTGCTAATTCTGCTAATCACTCTTTCCTACACTGGACCTCACCTGCTGCTTGAGTTTCACTACACACATCTCCTGTTTCGGCACCTCTGCCCTCTTCTACACACACACACACACAGCACTTTGTTTACACACCCGTGCTAGCAACGTCTGCCCTGACTAGCATGGACAAGCGCTTTTGGCAGCACTACGCTAACACCAAGATCCGCCAAGTAGAGGGTGTCATCGCGGCTTGATTTCTTGTGAATTATAAATCAGGAAAGCATGTTATTTAATGTCTAAAGTCTTAATGTGCAAATCACAAAAGTGCTATCTGCACAAATCTTGTCTAAAACATAATTCTTGTGTAATTCAAGATAATTCAAGTTCATGACCCATTCATCACTTTTTTTATAATCCTGCATGGATAATGTTCACTCATACAGCTGCCCCTAAAATCTAATTAGCACAACCATGCTAGTACAGGAAGCATATGGGGGGAATAAACAAATGGAAAATTTGTTGTCTAACAGCATCTATATAAACAAACGAATAATAAGAAAAAGAAAAAATCTGCAACATTTCCATTTAGCAAATTAGCACAGTACTGTGCTAATTTGATAAATGGAAATGTTGCAGATTCTTTTAAAGCTGAGTCCCCTGTGCTAGCTCACACGCTGGTATGGTCAGATTGACCGCCATGGCTGCTCTTAATATCATGTTTCCAAAAATATACTGATACATGCTATGGTGTATCTGAAGATTTACACTTATTTATAACCTCTGCCAGTGTTCTAGCTACACTTCTAATGTGACCTAGAAGAGCATTAGATTTTAACAGGATAATTTGAGTTATTCGACTAAAAATAGGACTTCTTCTTATAAGAAACACAGTTATTTTGACCTTTACATCGTTTATGTTACATTAAACCTTTAAGAGCCCAACAGTAGCAACTTGTTAGAACTGTGGCTTAAACATTGACCTTTTGATGAGGAGCTTGGAGCATTAGCACAATAAGCTACCTCTAAATGTGTTTGGTGTAGGGTGTGCTACACAAACAGTTAAACTCCATTTGACTAAAACTCATAATTTCATTCATTTATCTTATATTCTATGCTGAGTCGCAGGGGTCTGGGGCCTATCCATGCCAATCCATCACAGAGCACGCACGCACACACACACACACACACACACACACACACACACACACACACACACACACACACACACACACACACACACACACACACACACTCTATGGGCAATTTGGGAACACCAATTAGCCTAATCTTCGTTTCTTTGGACTTTGGCAGGAAAACGGAGAACCTGGAGGAAGTCCACTCGGCACAGGGAGAACATGCAAACTCAAAGCACACAGACCCAAGGCAAAATTCAAACCCGACTCTGGAGGTGTGAGACCACAGTACTAATTACTACGACACCATGCTGCCATCATGGAATTTCCAACCTATGAAAAAAGGCTCAGCCCTCCTACTCTGAAAGTTTAAATCTCATCAACTGAGTTCAACAACATGGCTGCTCACATCATCTATAACATTGCATAAAACATAAAACTCATTAACTCTTCATAATTTATTATGATGTTTCAAGCCACTTTGCAGCACGAGCATGTGGCTATCAGAGATGATGTAATTTCAAGTTCTACCTTTACATTTGAACTGAACGTTGAACACAGTGGAAATCCTAAAGCAGTATGTGCTACCAAAAATGCACATTTGTTAAAGTATTCTCTGTAGTTCAAGTACCCACTGTAACTGTAGTAGATAAAGTTAGTATTAATAAGAAAACTGTTGATAGTTAAAGCAAGTTTTTAGTTTTGAACATTACTGTATAGCGGGACAGCACATAAAACAACACAGAACACAAACGTGAACAAACCAACAACCAACCAACAAACCAGCAAAGACTAAATCAAAGAACTTGACAAATTTCAAGCTACTACATTTCAAAATTAGCAACATGCCAACCTTGCAACAAAAAAAATATGGTAATTCGATAATTGCTTGAATACTGACATAATTGCTAGTCTAAGTTTGTAGGAACGCTGAAGGACATCAGCCTTCAAAAATGCTAGTTTTTCATGAGAACACCATGCATAAAGTTGGCCAGAGTTAACTGTTACCCATACAATGTGACAAACAACATACAGCACAACACCAGTAGAAAACCAGTGTACTGAGTGACAGCAGTAGGAGGCACCGAAGTGCCATTTTATAAAATGCGCAAATTTTATGGAAAATGAAATTAAACTGCAGGATTTGTATCACAAAGCAGGTGTGGTTTATACTACAGTGCAGCTTATTGTAATGCATGTGTGTGTGTTGGGGGGGCATGTGTGTATGTTTGGAGGAGAAAGTGTCCCCAACATCCCGGGTGAGTAGAATAATACCAGCAGGCTGATTTGCAAGCATGTAACGTGCTTTCTTTCTCCTCCTGCTGTCGTTGGACTGTGTGCATGTGTCTGTTAATGTGTGTGTGTGTGTGTGTGTGTGTGTGTGTGTGTGTGTGTGTGTGTGTGTGTGTGTGTGTGTGTGTGTGTGTGTGTGTGTGAGAGAGAGAGAGAGAGAGAGGGAGAGAGAGAGAGAGAGAGAGAGAGAGAGAGAGAGAGAGAGTTTCCTTCCCTGTTGGATTCCGCTACTTCCCCTATAATGACAAAAGCTCTCAGACAGCAGCTCCTCCTCCTCCAAGCCCCATACTGAGGACTGTGGGAGTAAATCGGGGTGGACAACACACACACACACACACACACACACACACACACACACACACACACACACACACACACACACACACACACACACACACACACACACACACACACACACAGCCTCAGTCAGAATCATGAGGCCTGAACTCTTGTTTTTCTTCTAGCTGTATGGTGTTTGGAGAAGAGTCACTCTTCCTGCAATGCTTTTAATGAATCAAATGAAAGATTCATATATTAGATTTAAAAATAGTAATATTCTTAATATCAAAATGATGAATTCATCAAAATTAAATGGACAAAAACCCATTTGTACAGCAAAGTTTAAACAATAAGTTTTGCTTTATTAGTTTAGGATGTTACACTTTTGCCCTTTCTTGGACCTGCTACCACCTTTTAAAAACTTAAAAAAAAAAAAAAACTTTACCATTAATTTTTGGGTTTCTGCTTGAAATGAAATCTAACATTTATCAAAAGAAACAAAAAAAAAAATTCACAAGTTTTTTCATGTGCGCCTAAAGACAATACAACTTTCAGATTAAGAATTTAGAGATTTGCCGGAGCGTATATTGATTTTTCTGCCTCTTAAAGATCTGTTTGAGTCATCCACCGTGATTTTCCCCTGCTAGAGTTATTTTGAGTCATTTTGAGTTATTTTGAGTCATTTCTAGCCTTCAGCGGAGGTCTTTGTGTGTTCACGGTTTGGTGAACATGTCTCTGACAGTCCAGCATGGCTTGACTGTAAACTGAAGTTTTGTTAATTAGCGGGCACAAAAAGGGGATGTCTGATCCCAGTCTCTCTCCTTCATAAAGAAAGATGTTGAAAGGATCAGAGTTAATTGATCTTGAAATTGATCAAGCTTTTATAGTGAACTAAAAAGCAAATATCTTTGCTTGTAGAGTAAATATGTACGTATTTTTGAACCTAATCATAGCCATATTCCATACAGATGGATAGAACAGAGAGGAAAAAGCATGACCTTGTTGAGCCACGAGGCTCATTTGACATCACTGAATGAATGTCTCATGTTTTCTTGAAGTGTTCGGAAGCAGCACCCACAGTAGTTAAAACACAAAGAAAATAGTTTGCAAAGACTCGCCACATTCCTGGGAGCAAGTGCACTTCCCTGCTCCACCTCCCCTTCCTCACCCGCAACCATCCATCCAACCATCTGGACAAGGTGGAACGGGGGCCAAAATGACCCTTCATGCCTGGGTTAAAGCACCCTGACTGGGCAGAAACCCCAGATTCTCCCCCTAAAACACACCCACATGGGACACCAAAGCTGTTTTTATTCAATAACATTAAATATAACATTTAAATGAAATATTTCTATTTTTAAAAGAACAATATAAAGATATAAATAAATGCATGAGTTAGGTAATTTAGTGTGCATGAGTGCATGAGTTAGGTAATTTAGGTAATTTAGTGTGTGTGTGTGTGTGTGTGTGTGTGTGTGTGTGTGTGTGTGTGTGTGTGTGTGTGTGTGTGTGTGTGTGTGTGTGTGTGTGTGTGTGTGTTTTAGGCAGTTTATACATTTCCATGGTTTAGAAACGACACATAAACTGTACATAAATCATCCACGTAACAAGTTAGCTCCCCTCCTCATTTACACTATAGCAGCTAGTGACAGACGTTTCTAGCTCATAAGCCAAAAACAATATAAAAGTAGCATGTCATGTTACCAAGAAACTGCAAAATAGCATAACCTCCAACATCCTCTCATGTCAAAAATCTTTACAAAGTGTTCAGCTTTACTCTGACTGAACCTGACACTGGAGTTCTGACACTGAATGTTAACGCATTGCCCTGTACCTTCACTATGAGAAAAGTTTTTTTTTTAATCCATTTACATGGTGCATGACCTCCTGATGTAAATGAAGTTCACCTGAGCAACCAGAACCAAGAATTCAAGACATTTCTATACCTATAGTAACATATAGTAGGTGTGTTAAATTGTGTGAAAAAATAACATTTTTAAGACTCTATATAAAATTGCTTCAGGTAAAAGTTTGTAATTGCTTTAAAATGCTAATGATATCCCATGATATGTTAAAAAATTTATTATGACATAATTTACAACAACATGTCATATTACATTTCTCTTTTTCAGACCATGATTCATCTCCGACTAAACTTTAACCTTCATTTTCCTTTAAAATTTTCTCACTTCCTGATGATTTGCTGAAATTCAATGAAAGATCCAGGCTACCATCTGACAAGTGAAAATATACACAATGGGATAAAGACAGGAGGAATCACATTCACATTCATGCTATCCTGTGTATGTGAAGAATGCAAGTGTGTGAGAGAGAATGTCTAAATGTGTGAAATAGCTGAAATGGTGAGAAAATTGTTTTTTTTTTTCCTGTGACATCAAAAAGCATTCAGATGCAGTGCTTCACTGATGCTACATTTATTATTCAATTATGTGAAAAATGTGCGCTCTTGTTGGTCTTTCTATTTTTCTTTCCTTTTAAAACCATTACCATTGTGAATGAAGATTCATGCATCCAGGAACAGTTCACTGAAAGTTACATAATTCATTTGAACATTTTTATGCTTCCTTCAACACATAAGCAGCTGATTATCCATGCTTTCTGTATGAGATTTGCTTTTTTAGTTTTGTAAGTGCTTATCGATCTTCAAATATTACATTGTTAAGACTGATAGTGTCACTCCTATAGTAGAAATAATCTATTAGAGTGAAATACTCTGAATTCTCAAATTTGCCAAGAGATGCAGAGATTTTTATTATTATTATGACCCGAGCACCTACTGGTGCAAAGCCCTATTGTTTCTGAAGGAATTATTATTATTATTATTATTATTATTATTATTATGTATTCTTATTCTGCTGAAAGAACTGCTAATTTTGCCCAAAATTCAGCCCCGCCAAAAATTTTCATGTGAAACTGTGTTGATGAGTGGGCGTGGCCAAATGACTCGGCAACGCCCCTGGAATGTGATCTGGGTCCCTGTAAGACCTACGGCCATGAAATTTGGTACACTGATGTATTTTCTCCACATGACAAAAAAGTCTACTGGAGGTATCCTCTAAAGTGAACAGGAAGTCTGCCATTTTTGAAAAATGGCAAGATGTTGCGTTACGCACACGTTGAATTTTAACAAGTGTGTGTGTGTGTGTGTGTGTGTGTGTGTGTGTGTGTGTGTGCATGTGTGTGTGTGTGTGCGTGCGTGTGTGTGTGTGTGTGTGTGTGTTTGTGTATTTCTGTGAAGTGTCTACTGTACATACTGTAATCACTATAGACAGTTTAACATAATGGAAGAAACACATTAATGAATTGTGAGGTTTTTTTGTTGTTGTTTGAACATTTAAAAATTGTTGCTGAAAAACAAGAAAAATATTTGTGCTTTTTTGAGGCAAAAAAGGTATCTTTTCAGGTTGCTTAATGTATCCCAGACTTGCTACAGCAGTGTGTATTGATTTTTTTTCTGCTTCTTGAAGAGCCTATTTTTCTTTATTTAGTCAAAGAGAAGCCCTTGTTTGCTCCCCCAAAGCAAACGTCTATTGGAATCCCAGCTCAGGCTTGTCGAGCTACAGAGGACTTCACAGAGCGATTTGGCCTTTGACAAAATTTCGGGGCTGGACGGAGAGAAAGAGCACCGTTGTGTGAGGCTTCGTCGTCCAGCTGCCACTCGTTCCTGAGCTCATTTATTGCACACTAATGAATGGTGACTGCTGTGTTACAGTATGTGACAATCACAGGCCTTATCTCTCTCCATCATAACGCTTCCCGTCATACATAAAGACGGCTTGTCCACTTTCTGACGCTGTTCACAATGATCCCCGTTTAGGACATCTCTGTGCTTTCGATTCTTGTGTTTTGGGTTTTTTTGTAAGACAGAGAAAAGCAGCACAGTCATTCTTAATGTTTTTATGTACCTCAGTATCCCCATTATATCAAGACAAGGCATGTACATTTTTAGTTTTGCTAACGCATAAGGGAAGCTTATAATCTCCAGTTTAGCCTCAGTCAGCTGTGTAGAAATGTTTAGCTTCTCATATAAGCTTCAAACCTTTCTCTTTCAGCTTGTACTTTGTTCTTACCTCTAGCTACCAGATACATCATAGAGGAGTGGCTTAAAGTTTAAGGGTGGAGACTAAAGTTTAGAAGAGAATTAGGTGAAAATAATATACTTTAGGGCAAACTTTTAGAATGTAGGGGAAAAAAACTGTATCTCTGATTTTCAAGGTCTAAAATTAGGACGCATTAAGTCTGGATATATCCTGTAACAAGAGTATAGCCTTAAAAGCCTTAATATTTCAACAGGGGAGGATTCTGATCTTTCTGGGAGGTTGTAAAGGAGATCAGATGTAAATATAAAGACCAAGAAATCATTTAAATCATATTACAAAAAGGGAGTATAAACTTTAAAAAACAATATAATTTTAATTTGTTAATTAATGTTTGTAAAACCCTGTTGCTGTAGGATTAATGCAGGAGTGTCCAAACTTTTGCGATCGACTTTCAACACAAATAACTTTTATATTTAAACCGAGTAATGCAATTTTGGATTCTTATTCTCACTGAATCCAAAATGCACGACAACACACAATCCACACAAACCTGCAATAGTACTTTTACTACCTAAAAAAATGTATAGAAAAGGCAAGCAAATCTCTGAGCTGCAAAACCCAAGAAGCAATGAACGATTGGAGTAAGTCTGACAAGCATAAGTTATTCCTGCACAGCATTAAGGACCTTCATCCAGAGCATAATCCTGAATTGCAAGTAAAAACATGATTGTGTCAGAGCTCAGCAACAAACAAAGGTGTGTGTCTGAGGATATGAGAAATTAATAAATGGCATGTGTGTCGGAGGATATGAGAAATTAATAAATGGCACGCAAGAGTTCAGAGCAAAATTAGTCATATTTGCTCTATGTCTACTCACCATTTTTTCCTCAATAACTGGAATTAGCATTTGAACCAAAGCCAGTTTCCTGTAATTAGTAAAATACATGTTGGTCTTTTGCACTGAGATACGGACTAATAACCTGAGTCACTTGTCCTAAACGTGTGCAAACTTTTGCACTCAGTTGCATGTGTTTAAAAAGAAGATGAAAAAGGGAGGAGGCTGTCAGCGTGACCTTTGTATCAGTAGCCAATAGTTAAGCAGTTGTAATTGAGAGTTTTGTGTAATTATGCATTTCAAACTTAGTTATATTGGAGTCAATATGTCTGTTCATTCTTGTTGTGTGTAATTTTTCAAACTATTCAACCAATTTATTCCCTAAACTCTTTTAGTCAGCATGTTAGCATTAACAACTTTAAAGTAACAGTTTTACTTGGAAATAAACATGCTTACTGAGTACTATATAATCGGTATAATCTGATGTTTCTGATCTGTTGTCATTGCCCTCACATTGGTATTGTTCGCCAGTTTTTAATCTATTTTCACTAGTCAGTTAGTGGCTTCTTGTATATGTGTGATTTTACATATGTCTGTGTTGTCTTTATTTTCTCATAAGGATGTGCAAACATTTGCCGTCAGCTGTAGATTCAGCTCTTTTAATACAAATAATTGATAATCCGTATAGTTTTGTTGATGATTAATGGATCTGGGAACATAAAAACTGTGCAATGTGACGTACCTAAGATGTTATACAGTAAGTCTGATATTTCTATCATTAGCCTGAAGTCCACAGTCTCATGTTTATTTCTCATTAACAAGCATGAAATACCTCTCAGAAAGAGACATAGAGAGAGAGAGCGAGAGAGAGAGATAGAGAGAGAGAGAGAGAGAGCTGAGTTAGTTGGGATGCAAAACCCTGACTCTGTATATTGGTGTGTGAGAGCGTGTAAGCGTGTGTGTATGTGTGTATGTGACACACTACAGCATGTTTGTCCCACTGAAAAGATGGCTGTGCTCAGCCCAGCTCGGGCCCCGTAATGCTGCGAACAGCACACATTTGGCTTTTGTTATGGTGCATGCTGACATCATGCTGTGCTCAGGCACTCAAATCCCTCTTTCTCCAGCACCAGCACTTTTCAAACAAAACTGCCATGGCATTGGCCGGCTTTGCCAACTTGCCAAAAATACCTCATTAATCATCACACACGCATAGATGTGCGCTAAACAGGCCTGTCTTTACCAACATCAATCCAAACAACAACCAGCAGAAACGGCTGCAGATGTAAAATAAACTACTCTAATTTCTGCCTACCCAAATAAAAAAATTAAAAAAAGAATCATCAATCTGTGCTGGAAATAAATGTAAATAAATGTATATAACACGCTAAAGATTTACATTTTTAATGCAGAAATATTCATGTGTAACAGGTTATACATTCTAAAACATATCATGATGTTACAGCCTCCAATATCACAAATAACAGATATAGTAAAGTAATTTTTCTATTATACCAGCATGCTGTTGAATTTGTGAATCTGATTATTGTTGATTATCTATGATTTATATTTCTATAGCAGTTCTGACAGTTTCTGAAAGTTTTTTTGTTTATTAAACTTTGAGCCAAGAAGTCTCAAGTGTCGGCAATTTATAACAACCAGAGGTAAAGGTGGAACTTTACTGGAAGTTTTCCAACATCCTCTGTCCAGAGGAGTGTACACTTTTCAGTTTCTGGGTAACAATGACAAAGTGTTTTTGGCTTATTAACTTATTAACTCTTTATAGCTGCTATAAGGAATTACAGAAAAGCAGCTTGTTTCAGACCTTACACAACATTAAATGTAACTATAAATGAAAAATAAATAAATGTGCAGATGCAAATTGCTGTGGTATAAGAGGAGTAAAAAGTAAGGAAAGGAAATTATTTTTATCACTGTTGTGGAAAATGGAGAAAGTTCTGAATGTTATGATTTTTTTTTTTTTTTTGAAAGAGTGATTTAAATGTCAATCATGTTGGGGAAAAAACGATTTATAATTAAAAATGTACTTTATGTTTTTTTAATTACTTATTACAGCAAAAAGGAACTGTGAGTTCATGTAGCTTTAAAGTTTTATTTACTTAACAACTCAGTTACTTTCACCTTCACCCTGCAGTCAGTGTGACGCGATTGTAAGGTGTGTATTAATGGCCAAAAGGTGAGCTAAGCCTCAGGTAAACACACCTACACACACCGCTAATACCCTGCTTTAATAGCAGTATGAACACGTTAGACACAAATGTTGGTTATACAAGCAAAAGGGTTCATGTAGAGTTCATGTTAATTGACCACACCCCTATCGTAGCCCTGCCTCTTTTAATAACCATAAACATTCACAACATAATATACCGAAATTAACAATAGTAGCTGCACCAAGCTACAGAAACTACCATATTAGCAACACTTGAGTGTTTTTATTGATTGATAGGTGCCGATGGGTCAACAAGTGCCAGAACTTAGGATCCACTTGATCATGTCATCTTTTTAGGGAAGAAGATTATTGCTGATGTGCCAGGATGCAGGAAGCTCGAGTTTGAACTCTTGATGTGAGGAACCTGTGGAGAAAAACATTTATCAGGATGTAAATCTGAAATTGGATAAATAACACCATATACATTTAAGTTACAAATTTTAAAAATATACAATGAAATTAATAACAGTACAATTCTGAGCCTAGGAAAATCCTTTGTGCTACTACTGACTGTTAAAAAAGCTTTGACGCTGGATACTTCTTACATAAATGTTATATAAAGACATTTCTGCCTATAGAAAACTTTATCATGTCAATGACTTTTTAAACAGTTTATGTGGTGCATCTGTCATAAAAGACAGTGCAAATGGAATGTTAATACAGAAATTATAACTACTAGGATAAGGATGCAATGATGCAAATTAACAATAAAGAAACCTGTTATTTTCAGCTTCACTACAGTCAGAGCTGCTATTATACAAAGTTTACCATCACCTTCTGACCAGTAAGAATCTAACAGTGCTGTGGTTCAATACTTCATATTAAACATATCAATAATGTATAGCATGTACTTGTAATGTAACACTAAACCTTTTGGCAACCAAACATCAGGAAATCAAACCTCAACCCTTACAGGACCCTTAGTTATTTTTTCTTGTTTTCCTTTTTTTCCACTAAAACCTGCATTTCTCTTCTTTTGAGCCTCTAAATTCTTCCTGAGTTCTTCAGCTGCACTTCTCCTCCTGGCCATACAAAACTTTAATAAGCTTTTAATGACCACTTCTAAAACACACCCCATAGTTGAAGAGCTGTTCAGCTCCATCCTGGGTGCTTATCTTTCATGCTCTCTCTCTCTCTCCCTCTCTCTTGCAAATCTGTAAATCTGTAAATCTGTCATGGCCAGCTAAACCGTCGCCCAGGTTGTGAGTTCAGGCTTCGCTCGACAGGGTCATGGGGTTAAAATCGATTTCACAGGCCACCTGGAGAGCCGGAGCTACAAACTGACTTGAAAAATTTCACTCAGAGCAGTACACGTCCACCCCCGTCGTTCCCGAACACCCCCTCTCCAATCCACCCTCCCACGCCCCCGATGCTGAAACGTCCCGGGCCGAGCAGGAGCTGGCACTCGCTGACCTCTTCAAACTTTACACTGAATTGTTCTGGCAGTTTCCAGGGTGACGGGGCGCTTCGAGCTGATCCTTCTTACCCTCAAAAAGGGTACGACAGCTCACTACGGGCAATGATGCAAATGTGGTGACTCAGTTTTACCGCAAATGAACAGTAGGGAGGAACTTACAAGTAAAAAAAAAAAACTAAAATAATCTGATTTGCAGTTGTATTAATGAAAATGTATTTGTCTAAAACTCTAAAAAGTAAAAGGAAAAATATATTTTTGTAAATGTTTAAAAAGATTTTGTTATTTATTTTATTTATTTTATTTATTTTAATATTTAATTAAGAAACAAGTAAATCTGTTCAATTCATAACATCCTTATTTAAAAATGAAATATAAATAAACAAATTAACCTTCTTACTGCAAAATCATAATGATAAAATCATTATATAATTAGAGTTAGACTATATTGATACAATATAGACTATATATTGATAGAATATATAGATATATATAGATAATAATATATAGATATATTAATATAGTTAGACTATATTGATACACAATAATGTAACAATAAATTGAATTAAATAATATCTAATATATCTAATATCTACAGTAAGTGTAACCAGCCAAATGTTTCAGACTATTATATCAGTCTTTATTATAATAGATTTTTAAAATTATTTTATTTTCATTCATTAAGACATAACCTAAATAACGCAAATCATAAACCTAATGACATAACCTAAATATGATGAATAAGGCAAATGTTTGATTTCTCTTATACCACAGCAACATGGCCACTATTTAAATATTTTAATCAAGATTAGATTCATACTTTTCATCCATTTAGATGTATATTCATGCTGCGGAGACATAAGCGAGTTCCCGTTCTTACTTATGTTTTAACAGCTATAAACCCACTACTTGTCAAACAAGAAAAGCAGCGTACTATGTTACCAAGAAACTTTAAAAATGTCAAATTCAGTGTTATAAAGATGTCAGAATCCTTAAAGTTGACTGTTACCATGCACTGACACTAGAAACTCCTTCTGTAAATGTTAGAATAAAGTAGGATTAATCCCCTTCAGCGATAACATTGTACAAAAGGCTGTATGTTTGTTATATGAAGAAGCATAAAAACAATCTAATAAATTACAAAGCAACAGTAAATATGAAATATTGCTGGACAGGTAGGGAAGGAAGGTAGATGACAAGAACATTTTGTATGTTTCCCCCTAATATACATATACTGTACATAACTGCCAGTTATTTCTAAGCAGTCTTCAGCAATGCAACATGAAATTTTAAACTTAAAAAGTACAAATATTGACTTTTTCCAGTCTCTGCCATGTGTTCATAAATGAACCAGATCCAGCTACAGCAGAAATCCTGAATGACTGAATTGTATATACTGTTTGAAGGGTGTGACATATGAAAACATGGGCAGTGTGTTTCATTGATTAGCTGTCATGTTTTTTTTTTTTTCACTTACATGCTCTCTGTAACATCAGATCACTGTATCTTCCGGAGACATGAATACTCCTGGCACACTTGTCGCATGTTTCTTTATACACCTTTCGACCAGTTACTACTGGATTGTAATAGTAAGAAGGTCTTAATTATTTTTCTCTAGCAGCAGCTCTGATAGTACTGCAGATACAAAACACAGGTTTATATTAATGTGCTAATACTTTCTTTTTTACCTATAGTAACAGCTTGTTCACAGGGACTTGCACAGCAAACATGTCAAATAAAACAGATCAGTTCTATGGTGACATGGAAATGTAATTATTTAACATTTGTGGTCAGTGCTTTTCAACAGTCAGAAGTAAAGCTGTAACATCTTCTAGTTTCTTGTGTGTGTGTGAGAGAGAGAGAGAGAGAGAGAGAGAGAGAGAGAGAGAGAGAGAGACAGAGAGAGAGAGAGAGAGAGAGAGAGAGAGAGAGAGAGAGACAGAGAGAGAGAGAGAGAGAGAGAGAGAGAGAGAGAGAGAGAGAGAACTGAGCTGTTGTAGCTGCTATAACATAAGTGAGAACAGGAGCTAATTTAGATTTGTGGAGTAATAGTAACTCATAAAGTCTCAATTTGCATATTACATTAATAAAATATATAATGGTAATACAATGGATTATAATTAGCACATATAATGGTGTTATATGTGCTAGTTACAATCCATTGTTTTACAAGTTAAGAAATTATTTATAAACAATGAAACTGTAAAATAATAATAATAATCTGCATAATACCTTATGAATATATTATAACAATATGTGAAAGTCTTTTGACATATTTCCTATATTGAAAGTGTTCACCCAACCTACTTAGATTTTATGCTTTTCGGTAATTCAGCTCAAAGCTTAATTAAAACTCAAAAACAATATTTAAAATTTTCTCAATTTATGTGCACACGGATGTTTGCATGCTTTTGCATGTTCTCATTGATACAAAAGCACAGTTCAGAACATTTTGTTACAGTTCAGCAGTAACACAAGATATTCAGCAATCAGCAGGTGTGTCAAAGCGAGAAAAATCAGCAACCCTTGCTGGACTCCACACAGTCGGACAAACTGGCCTTAATGGCGCTCCTTGTGCTCAAGGATGCTAATGGGTGAGACAGTGAAATCTCATCCTGAGAGTGGATTCGCTTTTCGTCGGACGGAGATGTCCTTTTGGCTGAGGGGACACAATGACGGAGCTCTGATCTCCACGATAGGGAGATGGCCAGCTGATTAAAATGCTTCGCTTGTTTCCACTTGGTCACTCGATCAGCGTGTGAACTCTTATTTACAATCAAATGCAGTGACCTCAGAAGGCCATGGGGCTGCTACATATGCTAATGCTTTAGCAAGCTCGGCTCAGGCTTACATGGCTAGTACTCAGTTCCTTTAAACGATTAGATGACAGAATTAGCAAAAATAAAGATCAGCATGAATGAAAGCTCAGTTTTCTAGAAATGTTCTTTTGAGCTCAGTTTAATGTAAACAAGAGCTTGACAACATTTGCATGTGAAAATATTCTATTCAGTTTTTTAGGTAATATGATTACAGTGAAATCAAATATATGATTATTATGACAATTTCTAAATATTCATTATTAATTTAAATCTTAAACTTTTAAAAGAAATATCCTGTTGTATTGGCTGTTTTTTTTTCCAATTTTAAGCATTTTTTTTTAAGGTGTAAGTGAGCAAAATCATCTGAATAATGATAATAATAATAATAATAATAATAATAATAATAATAATAATAATAATAATAATAATAATAATAATAATAATAATAATAAAGTTGCAGTAAAAATCAATAAAATATATTTAATACATGCATATAGTATTTTTTAAGTTTAACAGAGAGTGTCATTGTTTTCACCTTGACACCAAGGTGACAACAGTAGTCATTTTAGTTTAGTATCACACTACTGAACAGATATAACAGATAACAGTTTCAAAAAGCTTAGAAATTAGTTACATTTTACTGTAAATATCTGATAAAAACTAAATATTATTTATATTACATCTGTTGCAGATGTAATATTTTGGTTCACTAGCTCACTGGTTGTTGGATAAACCTATTTAAAAGTATAAGTATTTAAAGTATAAACATGACTTTATAGATTTTTATCTGTAACAGGTTACAACAACAAGTTAATGATACACAAGCCAATTTTCTTCGAAGATCTTGCTGATAGATCTGTGTACAGATCTCAATGCACCATTCCCTAGACCGCGTTACTTTCATCCTATTCAGCTGGGATTAGTTTTGCATGAGGAGGTGGGGTTTATTACTGGCCTATCTCTAGGAATTACTTTCTTTCCAAATTTGTCCTAACATCATTTTATAGGCTGTATGTGTGTATGTTTCTGGCAAGATTATGCTGTATTTCACCTTCTATAAAATGAGAAGCATTTTTAATAGAATAACTCCAGTTAATGTATTTTCAGTTTGAAGGGGTTTTGCACCTGCTCTTCAGTACAAAGATACTTCAGGAAGTGACCACTGTTTCTTTTCTCCTCCAACTGAAACCACTGTAAATGTAGAATGTTAAATAATAACATAATCAATGGTCAATTGGGATTTTAGGTAAATTACTAAATCTCAACATCCTTTATAATAAAAGTTTTTTTTTTTATTATATGAAAAAGCGTTGTGTGTCATGAAGCTATGCCTATCTCTGTGATTTATACAGAGATCACGTATTCTGAACAGGTATGTCTGGAAAACTAATCCTGTCCACATTGTACCGTAATTTATGTCTACTGTTATGTCTATGTCTACTGTCACAAAAAAAGACATAAGATTTTAAAGTATAATAGGCTAGGAATGTTCCTCTTTCTTCTTTAATATATTTATCATAAATTTAGTATTAAAATGCTTATACAAGTTTTTCTTTTCCTGAAGTGTGTATACATTTTTATGTCTGACTCTTTTTCTTTTTGATTTATACCTACCTATAAAATGTCTTCATGCCATAAATAAATGAGAATTGAGGTCTGAAACTGCTTACTGACAAATGCAGCAAGACACACAGAAAAAACAAACCCTGAATCAATGTCATCAATAACAGTCGTTCATAACAATGTGCAGTCTCTGAAGGAATCTGAACATAACTCTGACCGAGCTAACCCTTGTGAAAAGACCCCACAGACTTCCAGTTAATAAATGATGGGCTAATAGTGTTAATTGTGGATTACCATTATCATTTAAAGTGGCGCAACCCAGGCGCTTATAAGGCCATTCATCAACATATATGTTAATTAACATATTAAAGTAATTCATCAAAACGTTGCGCAAAAAGTGAACGCTGAAGTCAGAAGGAGAACCAATATTGAGTTGGGAAAGAAAAGGAAAAGATCATTTCGCATAAATGTATTATAAATTTCCCATAAATTTCCCATAGCATTCACTGCAAAATACTTGAGGATGTATTGCTGAGGTTGTGTTTATAGATGGTCAGCTGAAGATCAACTCAGAACTGAAAATTTTCTCTTTAATACACTTTTTATTTATATACTGTAAAATTATTTATAGGAAAGGACAAGCAAATCATTGACTTGAGAATTTTGACATAAATAGAGTTAGTAAAGTATTCATTTAATTATACATTCTCACTCTAAAAAAATAAATGCCTTCTTAAATACAATGTATGCATATATAATATATATTAAGTTTGGGGGGAAAAGATCAATAAATAATGAATGAAATTAGTGTTTATATGAAATTATAATTAAAACGCAAAATGACAGGTAATACTTAGAATACTATGATAAATATAATTAATGATTATAAAGAGAATATATTGTATGATACTGTTTTATTGTTGTGAATAATTATAGGTTATTATTGTTATTAATGTAAACATTTACATTGCATGATGCATAGCATTATTATTTATTTTGCGATAATATAGTGTAATCATTATATTATAAAACAATTATAAAACACTGACTTTATCAGTGTAATTTATGAAAATTATTCATTCATATTTTATTGTATTATAATAGAAGTTAAGGTTCTGTCAGTTATTTGTCCCGAATCCTGCACAACCTTCCGCATTGTCATCTCTTCCAAGAACTTGTAATGTAATGATATTTCAGTGAGACTATAGGTCAGTCAACATTACAACATAATAGACAAAAGGCCTTAACATTTTGTGATGATGTTTTTACATCCCTTAATAGAAATTTATCCCACCCCTATGCCCTCAATTCACAGTAATAAACAGCACTACACAATATTACACAGGACATGAATCGTTTATAATAAAAGCAGTGATTACTCTGAGTTATAATACAGCGAGTTGTAATACACTGAGTTATAAACATTCAGTTAATTTTTTGGTCATTTTGTACATTTGTACATTTTTTTTAAGTATACACTTTAACTTTGTTTCTGTCTCTTAACACAGAAGAAATTATTAATGTTGTAATGTACAACTATAAAAAACAGTAACTTTGCATTATTTTAATTCGCATTCATTGGAATCTTCAATATTTGTAAATCTTTAAAAATCTTTTTACGACTTTATTTTGGATGGATGTGTTTATTAATTAAAGAGTTATATGGGCATACTGAATAAAAAACTTTACACTGATCAGAAAGTCTTTCTTTTCTAAACCTTTGAGACATTACCGTCATTTTTCAGGCTATAATCCTGATAATATATTAATCCTATATAATCTTCTAGACAAATAGATGATGTTAAATTCAAGGAATTCACTCAAACTAAATTTACTAATTCATACATTAATAAATACATTTTTAAATCTGATTCAGTTCCAAAAGTCTTATAATCATAAATTATTCTGGGAGCACCAATGATAATGATTCCTTTACTTTCTGTAAAGTAAAACACACTGCATGTACAATATACTATATACTTTTAATATTGTATTTCATGTAATATTATTTAATAATAGCAATAAATATTTAAAGATTTTTAATTCTAAATAACCTTCTGTATCAACTTTTTTGGATGGACAAAGACTTTACTTTAAGCTTGGTCCTGCCACATTTGCCCCAACCCCCAACCCCCTAACACACACACACATACACACACACACACACACACACAGCTCAGTTTATCTCCCCCCTCAGCTCCATTAAAAGCTCGATGTGCATCTCTGTGTGAAACACCCCTCACTGACTGAACTGCTGCATCAAAGCGCGTTATTGTTCCCACAGCAGTGTGTGTGTGTAGTGTGGTGTGTGTGTGTGTGTGTGTGTGTGTGTGTGTGTGTGTGTGTGTGTGTGTGTGTGTGTGTGTGTGTGTGTGTGTGTGTGTGTCTGTGTGTGTGTGTGTGTGTGTGTGTAGAAATGCAGGAAAACACTTGTTTCTCCTATAATAGAGTGCATGAATCAATTTAGTATGAGAATCTCTCCGAAGCACATTTAATGATCAGAACACATGTGACAGATCTCGCACTCTCTCTCTCTCTCTCTCTCTCTCTCTCTCTCTCTCTCTCTCTCACACACACACACACACACACACACACACACACACACACACACACACAACCTGCTAGTAAAACTCTATGAAATTAGCAATAAAATTTAATCAGGGTATATATTTACCAATGTTAAAAAAATGTCTAAAGAATTAACTTTTCAATTAAGGAACATTACTATTAAACTGCATTCTAAACACAAAATCACAACAGTTTATTCAGTCATGCACAACATTTTGTTAAATAACTACCACCGCAATCTGAGCTAAAAAAAAATTTATATAAAACATATAATTATGGTTACGTAAATTCAGTAAATTAAATGATTGCATAGATGTTTGGAACAATACAAAAAATATGAACAAAAGGATTTTTGGCTGTTCACTTTCGCTCCAAAACTTGTCAAATCTAAAAGTAACCTGATCCATATTGTTGTGTGGGAACAGAAAGGAAAGCGTTTTGACCTGATTAAATAATAAAGAGATGCAGATTTACACTCTGAAGGAGGGAATTAAAGAGAAGAGGTTTGTGTGTGTGTGTGTGTGTGTGTGTGTGTGTGTGTGTGTGTGTGTGTGTGTGTGTGTGTGTGTGTGTGTGTGTGTGTGTTATATCCTGGACTGCCACTGTGCTGTTTATATCACATAAATGAGAAAATAATTCATGAAAAGGATTTGTGTGTTATATATTGTGATGTTGATATGGGTTAAAGAAATGGGAGGAGAAACAATTAATAAGAAAAAGATATATAAATAAATTAAAGAAAAACGATTAGGGAAGAAAATACTTAAATCACCATCAGCAAAAAGCATCAAGTCTGAAATGGCAGAGGAAGTAAATAAATCAGTAAATAAATAAATATACAACTTACACTCATCTCTAATTACTGTCATTTGTGTAAATGTCTCTATGTAATTTTTAATTTTCAAAAAAAAAAATACATTGATTTTGTATTTTGTATTTTTGACTGAATTTCAATTTTTCCATTGCTTGCATTTAATCATTTTGCAAAAACCTAATCATTTACGTATACAAGTGGGGAAAATGTGAGAAATCGTTCTATCTATAATTGTATTCTATTCAGTAACTGTCATGGTTAACACACACACCATGGATTTTAGAGACCTCAAAATCTATCCGTCTAAGCTCACTAAATAAGTCCCCACAAGTGCCCCCCACCCCATACACCCAAACACACACACACACACACACACACACACACACACACACACACACACACACACACACACACTAATTACCTTCGCTAACCATAAGCACCCAAATACCTAACCCCTCCACCCAACTAGCTACCCCCTCACCCCACTTTCTGCCCCTCGTCCCACTAACAACCCCGTCAACTGCAATAATTACTAACCTTAACCCCACTAACTGCCCCTCCCACTACATCAACTGCCCCTCGCCCCAAAGGGGGCAGCTAAAAGGAGGGGGGTAACACAGGGCAGAAGAAAAATATTAGTCTATAGTTGATTTTTCCTCCTTTTTCTTGTTCAAACAATATTACGAAAATATAATTGAAATAATAATTGCAATAATAATAATAATGATGATGATGATGATGATGTTGTTGTTTTCTCGCATCTTAATACAAAGCAGAGTTCCGTGATATAATATAAGTAAAATAACGCATTGCCTTATGAAATATATAAGAAACACGATTTTCAAAGATTTCTTCTTTACACTCAGAGAAATCTGCAACATTTTTAGACAACTGGCCATGAGCATTGCCGCCTTTACATCATAATCCCTTAAAACAAGGATCCTTAAAAAAGGCGGAATTAAAGCATATTAAAACGCTATGACGCTATGCTCCGCCCCTAATAGCATCCAACTTCATACTAAAGCATCAAATGTTATACTAAAAATATATATACATATATATATATATATTTTTTTTTTTTTTGCTAAATTTCAGCCATGATCACAAGGTCTTTAAAATCTCACCAGACACACACACACTAGACACACCGATCGCTTTCCTTTTCCTTTTTTATTCTTTAAAACAAGTATCAAATGGCGCTTAGATAAAAGCCATGATAAAGAGTTTGAGTAAAAGGCGCGCGCTCACCACCTGTTGCAGGTAAATCAGCTGCAGCGCCGTTTCTGCATCCGGGTCTTATCGAGACTCCCGCGGGACCTGCAAAACACAAACACACGCACGCACACACGCACACAATTAGAATGTAAACTGTTTTCAGGTGTACTCATATTAGCGTCCCAATATTATATCACCCCTTTATATGTATAAACGCACTTATAACATCCCGTTATCAGTATAAAACTGAATGTATTTATTAATTTATCGATCAAGAGACCATGCCCTTAAATACAGCTTTCACGTTTGCATAAAGATCAAGCATGTTGTTTTTATAAAATAATAATAATGTAGGTCACTGGCCGGAAAAGAGGAAAATGACAAAATTCTGAAAAACGTGAAAAGATTCAGAAGAAGATTCACAGAGGATTAATATTGATTGTTATTGATATTTGTGGATTTTGTCCATAATAAGTCAAAAACAACACATTAACTAAATACCAAATTATATTCTAAGACGCCCCTTTAACATCAAATCCTTAATATCCTTTAATTTCTGGTGGATTTGTTGGTGTTTGGTTAAATAATTAAATGTCGGCTTTAACATCCGCGCGCATGTAGAAGAAGCCTCGTCAAATATTCATTTAGCGCTTGGTGTGTGTGTGTGTGTGTGTGTGCGCGCGCGCGCGTTTTAGAGCGAGAGAGAGAGAGAGAGAGCGAGAGCTTTACCTCCCCCGAGTGTGAAATTAAAACCTCTGAAAAAAACACTGACACACGCATATACGCTATTATTATTATTATTATTATTATTATTATTATTATAATAATTAGTAGTAGTAGGAGTAACAGTATCAATATTATTTGAAGTTAACTTTAAAAAGGCAAAAGGTAACAAAAATGAATTAAAAATGAACTATATATACTTGTAAAAGTTCACATATTTGGAGAAATATATACATATAATATCTACAATTTGCATATTTGTAAACTGTATACTCTTTCGGATTTTGGCCTTGAAAACTTAAAACCACTAAAACTGTATTGTCTCCACTCACATTTTAAAAATCATTTAAAATTTTTACATTATGAATTTATATCAATTATACACTTCAGTTTATATACTCTTCTGATTTTCCGACATCGCAACACTTTAAAGAAATAAACTCCGAAATGTAACATACAACACGCAAACCTTTACACGCATTAAAATCATTATTACCTTCATAAGGTATTTCTAACACAATAATAGCACATTATAAAGTTTACAATGCTGAAAATGAAATAAAATATTTGAGTAGTTTAAATATTACATATTTAGTTTAGGTTCATGTCGATAGAAGTTGTTATTATTATTATTATTATTATTATTATTATTATTATTATTATTATGCAAGTCATGTTCGAATGAAACGCAACGATATCCATTTAAAAGATGCATAATCAACCCACTCAAAAGACAATCTAGAAATGTATTATTATTATTATGATGATGATGATTATGATAATGATTATTCTTATCATTTGTTCGGTCTTCTGCATGTGCAAAAATGATCTGATAAATAAAAAATAATTTGTTTTACACGATCAAATACACATTTTAAATGCATATATTTTCAAGTTTTAAATATTAACGGGATTATAGACAGTTTAATGAAAGAAATGAACGTCTACCTGGTCTCACGCGTCTTCAATATTTTCTATTCTTCGAAAAAACTTTTAAGCGCTGCAATGAGTCTCGAAGTCCTTAAACAAAATGAAAAGATAAATAATGTAAGAAAAAATAAGTTACGTTTCCATCTCAACTTTAACACGTGATCAGTTTACAAACATGCGCCTGCACCAACACACGACCGTACAGAGAGATGTAGTGAAATAAATACTTACTGTCAGTGTGCTGCAATCAAGCTTTTCACAAAAGTTCATTAGAAACTAAACAAAGAAAACATACTAACAACTAAAAACAGCACGTACGTAATTCGTTTGTAAATGTCAGTGTTGATGTTTTTAAATGACTGTCATGAATGAATAGTAAGTCTAAGTATATAAGAGGCATTAGATGAGAAAATCAAACTTCACAACATGAAGAAATCAAATCAAAACCCGAAACAATTTCAAATATCCAAATTTCAAAAATTTATTCATTTCAAACTGCATATTGAAAAAAAAAACCTCAGCTCAAATTGTAACTGTTATGTCGCTATTAGTTCAGATATGTACATGTCGCGTGTTTGGCATTTGCCTACAGGCCACAATTCTTTAAAATACAACTACGGAAATTTCTTAAAAAATAAAAACTCACAGTAAAATATACAGAAAATTTACAAAACCATGAGAAAATAAAGAACACAAACTTCATAGCTCTAACAGATGGAGGGTTGGAGATTAAACAAAAATATATAAATTAACGCGCTTCTCATCTGAAACTAAATTAAAATGGTTTAGTACTATTTAACCCTCTAGGTGAAACATTTTGGCCTGCTCTTTACTTCGACTTTGTCTTGACTTTTTGACTTCTTTTTTTGCACAGTTTGGAGCATCATTAGTGTCAATTCTGTCAATTCTTTTTTTTTTAATAAAAACAACTCTTAACTGTAGTTTATACAAACATTACAACTGATTGTTATGTTTCTTTGATAAATACTGTACAAAAGTTGATTGCAATAATAAAACATTTGATTGATTCATATCTATTTTCCCGATCCCACTCACACACTGCCCATTATCCATTTCCAAAAAAATCTCATAGATTTTAATTTTTAAAAAATGCTTGGCGTTCCTACCGTTTCTTCTTTAAATAGAAAAGAAAGAAAGAAAGAAAGAAAGAAAGAAAGAAAGAAAGAAAGAAAGGCTTGTGTTCTTTTTTCCTTGAGTCCTTTACATGTTTCCCTCACCAAGAAAAAAAAACATTCTGTACAAAAAATTATAATAAAATAAAATTAATATAGTCCAGTCTAGAGGAGTTCTGTGTGATAGAAAAAAAAAATAAAAACAAAAGTTTCATTTACATGTGCGATAACGGGATGGTTCCGTTAATCGTGGTGGCGTGCACAGGTGCGCTCTGGTAGTGCTGCGACAGGTGCAGTCTGCTCTGGCCCGTCTGCTCGGCCACTTCCGCCCCGGGCAGATACATGCTGATCATGTCCCGCAGGTCCCCAGTTTGGCACGAGGGCGGCGGCGGTGCGTGTGCAGGTGCGGGCGCTGTAGCGGCTCTCACGTGAGACGCGGACGTGACGGCGGGTGGACTCGAGCTGGCCTCGGATTTCACAGACGAGCCCATGGAGCTGAGCTGCGGGTAAGACGACATGCTGTAGGTGGGCGAGCCGTTCATGTAGGTCTGCGCGCTAGTCATGGAGCCATACGGCTGCAACGCGCTCATGTCGTAGCGGTGGACGTGGTGCTGCTGCTGCTGTTGCTGCATGGGACTCGCCGCGGCCGCGTAGCCCAGCTGTTCCTGCATCATCCCGTAGCCTCCGTTGCTCCAGCAGCCGTTCATGTGCGCGTACGCGTCCATCCTCTGATTGACCCCGAGGTTGACGCCGAGGCCGCCGAGGCCCGAACCCACGCCGGCGCCCATGCCGTTACCGCCCAGATTTCCGCCGCCTCCGCCGCCCGGTGCTAGGAGCCCGCCGGGCAGCGCGTACTTGTCCTTCTTCATGAGCGTCTTGGTCTTCCGCCGCGGTCGGTACTTGTAGTCCGGGTGTTCCTTCATGTGCAGAGCGCGCAGCCTCTTGGCCTCGTCGATAAACGGTCGTTTCTCAGACTCGGACAGCAGTTTCCACTCAGCCCCCAGCCTCTTACTGATCTCCGAGTTATGCATCTTCGGGTTCTCTTGTGCCATTTTCCGCCGTTGACCACGGGACCACACCATGAACGCGTTCATGGGCCTCTTTACGCGCTCTGGACTGTTCTTCTGTCCCGGTGTGCCGCCTCCGGTGTTCCCGGTGCCGGTGTTATTACCCCCGGGATTGGGTTTCAACTCGGTCTCCATCATGTTGTACATTTAAAACGCCGGTTTGGGGGGAAAATCTTCTTCGACCGACCAAACGAAAGTAAAAATAAAATAAAACAAAACAAAAAATACAAAGTTCCAACCCTTTTCGGAGTAAAAAAAAAACTCTCTTCTTTCTCTTTTGCTCCCAGTAAAAAGTCCTCTCGCGCTCACAAAACTTCTTTCTGAGTCTTAAAGAAATCAAAACTCCTCCGTTTTCCCCTCTTCCGACACCACAAGCCTTGACAACTCCTGATACTTTTTGAACAAGTTAATAGACAACCATTCATGGACCGACTGTCACAGCGAATATAAATGGGTTTCCACCTGGCCAATCACAGCTCGCCTGGGTGGGTTTGATTAGCATAAAGGGGCGGGGCTACCCAGCCTCTCGGCATCGAGGCACACACAGCACTAACTCGCCAAAGAGTTTAATCATGGCAAAGATTTTAGTGAAAATCTGCTGAAAACTTGGAATTATGACGACATTAACCTGCTTTGATGCCAGGATATTTTATGTTAAACATGTTTGATATTTTACGTATCGTACAACAGCCGTCTGGTTGTTCTCACAACAGCGAATAATTCGATGTTTTACGTGAATAAAAGTTTTACGTGAACACTTATTTGAGACCCTGCTACCAAATACAAACTTTTTAAAAAGAACTCTAACAAGTAGTATTCAAGTTAATCTTCTTCACAACCAGCCCAAAATACAATCGCTAAAGAAATCCCTGCATTGCATGTACCTGACATCTGCAACAGGCTATAAACATAAAACCTACTTTTAATATTGCTATGCGGACTATTATCTATTTGATCATTTGTTTATCTCAGTTTTGACTTGTATTGCATGCGTTTTTTGTGCGCCTGGATGCGACTGAATAGACTTTAGTGTCAATCATCACAAAATAAGCAGGGTTTTTTCGTTGTTGTTGTTGTTGTTGTTTGGGTTTCTTTTGTTTTGGATGCTGTCGCTACATCAAAAAGGAAAGAAAAAAAGAGAAGAAAATGAATGTTTTCAAAACAAACCAAAACTCCAAGATGCTAAGCAAAATTAAAGAGAGCAATATACTTTACAGCAGGTGCATTTACTTTCGCGCAAAATAATATTTTACACACTACTTGTAGCTGTAGGAATAAATCTAACATTAACCTAGATCTATCAGAAAACATCATACTGTTGTTTGTGTGCGCGCGTGTGTGTATGTACGTATGGGCACTGCTTGACAAAGAAGTAAGTCTCAGTAAAACCCTAACTCATAGAGGAAAATCTCAGGAAATCTTAAGAGTAAACACTTCGACTTGCAAAACAGACTTATTGTTAAGAGCAGCAAGTGCGAGCAACTTTTAATTGATAAAACGCTTCAACAGCGCCCTCTTCTGTCTAGGTTTACAAAAAAGATATATACTGTATATATCATCCATGTTTGTTTCCCATCTTGGTATTTACTAATTCTGCATTGGCCGTTTTCGTGAATAAACAATTAGCACAAAACAAATTCAGTGTGTGTTATAGTTGCTAAAGAGAAGAAGGAGGATTGAACGTGATAATGAGTTATATAATGTGCTGTTTATAATAAAAATGGCGGTTTATTATATATCGTACTACACTTGCTCGTTCAACTGTCTATAAAAGCCTCTAATGAGCTGCTGTGTGATTGTCTCTATAAGGCTATATTTGTATGTAAACACACTCACTCTCTCTCTCACACACACACACACACACACACACACACACACACACACACACACACACACACACACACACACACACACACACACACACACACACACACACACACAGAGAGAGAGAGAGAGAGAGAGAGTTTGTGAAGTGTAAAAT
>CM059219.1:13210755-13228255 GCA_030347435.1 Clarias fuscus
GTGTTTATGTGTACATGAGGGAGGTCATGGCCCCTGTCTCAGCTCAAATGGGATTGTCCTGATCATTTGTGAGAACAGACACAATCCATGTGTTATTCATTTAAAGAAAAAAAGATTCAGTGTGTGGTTTGTTTTGTTCTGTTAATTGAATTCCTCCTCTTAAAAAAATAGAGAAAAAAATTGGAGTGAAGGAATAAAACTGTGTGGTGGTGTTAGAGAAAGTCAATGCATCAGAGTAACTGTTATCTATCTATATAACTACTATCTAAGCTGTTTTATTCCCTTTACACTGCAGCAATATGTAAATGGGGTATTATTATTATTATTATTATTATTATTATTATTATTATTAATAAAGAAAAAGATGTCTCTGACATGAGATGAGTCCATGTTCTCTCTTGTATTATACGAAGGGCATTCAAGTCAAACTTGGACTTTTGATATAACAATACACAGTTATAAAAGTAAAAACTACTTTCTCAATATAATCCCCTGCTACACTAATGCCCTTATCCCTGTGTTTCACGTGATTGGACGCTATCAAGGTAGAAAGTTTTTTCAGTATGCTGGAGCCATGATCGGTGAGGTCAGGGGTGTAGGAAGAATATGGCAATAACTCCCAACTCTTAACTGTAATGTGCAAGTGATGTTCATGAATGATTGTGAGTACACTTCACACAAACATATGCATCTCTTACACAAGTTGCCGATAAGTTATCTGTTATTTTTCAAGGATCAGATGTTCAAGAATACACTTGATGAATTACAAGAATTACTGCAGTGGGTTTGGCTGGGATAGTCATTCAGGGATTTACAGCCCTTTTAAGGATGTAAGAATCTCATCAGGTGTCTCATCATATGACAGCTAAGAGTCCTTTAGCTGTGTTTTCACCATACTGTGCTTGATGTCTTCTGGAATTGTGCCCCTGTTTGGGAAAACCCAACTAACGTCATTGTTTTGAGATTCACAGTTTTCTACATAAAAAAGTCTACATTCTACATTCTAATGATTTTAGCTGTGTTTTTACAGATAGGGTCACATATGGTAATTGGTTTTATGCCATCATTCAAAAGAAATTTCAAGTCCTGTTTTGACTTGAACACCCCTCATAGACGCTATAAATAGTAATTCCCTTACCAAGCCTCTCTTTTTTTGTTCTCTCTTGAAGCTAATTAGACAAAGTGCTGACACTGGAGACTCCTTCAATAAATGTTAAACAAAGTTTCCTGTGAGTGTGCTGTTATTATCCAAACAATAATGATTAAAATTGCAATATGTATTAAACAGCATTAATTCTTTTCTTGCTTAAAGATATGGTTTGTACCTTAAATGTAGTCAATTAGTCTTGATCTGTTTGCTGGCTAACCTTTGAATGGTTCGTAATAAAGTTTGTCTCACCTAGAAACCTTTTGTGTCAATACGGGTGTTAATTTTTATGTGCTTATTTTATACAGCATCATTAAACTCTGTAATCACCTTTAAAATATTCCTATAGTAGTATTAGTGTGCAGAATGTTCAACCATTTGCTTTTACAAAAATTATTTTTTTTTTACCATCATTTACATCACTTCCTGCAATAACTCAAAAATTAAGTCAGAAGCTAAGATGTGAAGACATACCAGACGAAGATGTGAAAATCAAGATCTTTATCGGATTTGTAGCAGAGATTTTGAATGACGGTGCTTGCCGATTGTTACCTATATTAATACCCTTGTTTTATATATGCTTGTGCTTCTTTACTATACTCGCTTGTTGTTACAAGCTTCTTACTGCATTAGTTTTTGGCTTGTTAATTATATTATTTTACTTGTTACTTGTTACCTGCAAATATTAGCATGCCTCTTGGTTGTATTGGCTCGTAACTTTCACTTTAGCTTAGCTCATCAGCCTAGCTTATTAGTTGTTAGATATATTGGCTTATTACGTGTTAGCATGTAATTACATGTTACATGCTAATAAGCTTGTTGCTTATTAGCTACTGTATAATAGATTTTTACCTATTTCTTAACCACATTGTCTTGTTATCCATATTAGTTGCTGATTAGCTTTATATAAGCTTGACACATGTTAGCGATATTAGTTTATCACTTCTTAGATACATTGCCATGTTAACTGTTGGCAATATTAGCTTGTTACCTTTAGCTATATTGGTTTGTTACTCTGTTAGTTATATTACATATTAGTTCTTACATATTAGAAAAATCTCAGTGCATTCTCAGTACTGGTTCTAAACCCAGGTAAAATGGATGAGGATTGTGTCAGGAAGGTCATCTAGCATAAAACGTGTGCCAAATCCAATTTGCAAATTGGAAGGCCCACTCTGGGTAGCAGCCAAAAGAAAAATAACAATTACAAAAAACGTTTTAGCATTATTAGCTTTTTATTTATTAGACAAGGAGCGACAAAAAAGAAAATCAATGTTGGATAATATATCCATTGGTGCTTAATGTTACAGCCAGATGGCTATGACTTCGAAACCCATGCTGCTTAACCAAGACCAGCTCTGATGATCGAGGTTTGCCTCATTTGTAAACCATTTTAAGTTAAAGCAACTGGCAAATAAATAAATGTTGCATTAGCTGGTCCATCAGGGTGATTTAAATTAATCATCGTAACGAGTGCGAGTACAGGCGACACAGCAGACGAGCAGACCGCTGTGTATCGCTTCCGACATGGATATCTGCCGTGAAAATGTTATCAAATCAGCCACAGTCATTAAGCCATTTAGCAAAGCAGCAGCGTTTTAGTCATGCCTGAGTAATGATGTGTGTGTATATGTATGTGCGCGTGTCTCAGCAGCTCAACAAAGAGCATGTTGTCTGCTCAAGAAATTTTTTTCTCCTGTCAAGCATAAAGATTAGAGAGATGATCTCTTCCTAGCGACTAGTTAGACATAACATCCTGAGAGGAAGTTTTAAAAAAGGCAAAGAATGTTGACGTAGGAAGTGAGCATGATGTAGAGATGTGACGTGATAATGGTCACAACATAAACTCATGTGCTTGGCATTAAAAACAAACAGTGTCCAGTGTTTAACACTACATTTACCTCATAATTTAAATTATACATTAAATATTTCTTGACATATGGGCACCACCCTTAAAATGAGAAAAAATAAATATTTCAAATAAATAAAAGATGAAATTAGGACTTGCAGTATGTAAATTTTATACATGTAAGCATAATAACAGTTTTCCAAAACAACATTAAAAAGTATTGGGACCAGTGGCGGCCGGTCAATACGGGGCGTAGGGGCGCCGCCCCCCTTAAAGTTAGGCAGAGAAGAATGCTACCTGAACATGTCATTATTTAATATAATAATTACTAAATATAATAATGAAATAAAGTCATTTAGTCACAATATTCTACTGTATTTCTTGATATAATTTGTTTGCAATAAAAAAAAAATCTAAACTGTATTACGTTCGTTTGTGTTCGTGTACGCGGGGCGCCAGACAAACGAGTGTCTATGTAGACACGTAAATCTTTGAAAAGCATGTGACCTGAGGCTGAGCTCTGATTGGATCTTTTCAAATCATCCTTCGGGCGCAGCACTGTGCGCCCTGAACCCCCCCACTTTTGTTCTTAGCGAATCATATTGTTTTTAAATATTTGGGCTCCTGTGATTGGACCATTCTCAACGAGTCTTCTAGTACTTCTTATGGCAAGCGGAGCTGCTGACTGGATGCGATGTGAGTCATGCCTTTATTTTATACTAGCAGTAATGATTGCATAATCACCTGATAAATACCTATTTACAGGCGAGTATTAAAAGTTTAATTTTAATTTTGTTTGCGCCCCCCCCCCCCCAAAAAATTTTTTTGCACCAGCCGCCACTGATTGGGACCCTAACAAACATTATACAATTGCACAGGTTCATGAGTAGCTCCTCTGTTCTAAATGTATGCTCTATCATAGACTAGTTTGAACATGACAGAACATTTTATTTAGAGCTGTTTTGTGTTTTCAGTTGATGACGTGCTGTTTGTGATGAACCCCTCTTGTTGCTATTCTTATTTAAGGTGTTATTATGTTTAAAAAGTCTATATAAAAGACAACACAACAAAAGGGAACCTTAGTGTGTTGAGCAAAGTGTAGATGCTGTTGAGAGAAAATGCTCAGTGCTCAGTGCTCACAGAAGAGTACTGCTTTTCCTTATGTGTGAGAATTTCTTTTTGTGTTCGTAAATACTTTTGTATGTGTGCAGTTCCAGGCACATTGCACTCATTTTAATGGCCACCTTTGCTGATACTGCTCTTGGCACTCAGGTGGGCTTTCCTCAAAATCTTCGCACGGTTTGCAGTCCGCTTGGATTATTAATTATGATATACGTCCACATCACCATAATTCATCGCCTCTGTTTATTAATATAATAGTGTAGCCTTACATCACATACTCTCATGGATATTAGTATTGGTGCATTTTTTTATTAGTAGAGTAAACAAGTTGGCAAATTTGCATAATGTTATGCCTTTTTAAAAAAAATAACATTTGGTTATAATCTTGTACATATTATTCATATTGCTCTGCTGGTTTATGATGAAATATTTAATTTATTATAGAAAATATTACTTTTTTAAGGCTTTGTTAAGTAAATAAGAATGTAAAAAGGGAAAATATTCATTCATTTATTCATTCATTCATTTATTCATTCATTTATAGGTACAGTATTCCATAATGTACTTATATATTTAAAAAAATATTTGTAATGATGTATCATTCACTCCATATTGCGACAACATCATGTGACCAGGTTTCACAAACATTTCCAACATTTACAGATGATAATAGATTTTCACCCGCTGTTCTTTGCTACTTTCTATCACACACCCTTTTCAAGGTTATTCTCCCATTGAAACATTTTAATTAAACGACGTCGCTTTATCGTGACGAACGCGGAATGAGGATGTGTGTGGGGGGAAAAAACACTCGGTCCGAGCTGCACCGAAACACAAAAGGTGTTATTAGAAAATCAGCAGGCAGAGTAAATAAGGAGCGAAGAACATATGTCTTATATTTGCACATCTTGTCTCGCTTCAGCTGCGTTCAATTAAAAAAGACTCTGAAATGCAGGAACCGAGAGCTGCTGAGCCGACGGAGCGGGATACAACATGGTACCTGCTCTATCAGTGCTGATTAAAACCACAAAAACACGTTTGCAGTGTTTTTGGTCCACTGGCACCAGGGGGCAAATTGGAATCCATTACAATTAAACAGTATGTCGTAACACAGAAACGAAGTCAAGAATTAAATATTTCATGTGTTACATAAAATTAGTAAAACAAGTATTTTCCATCTGCATCAGAAAATCTTGATTCAAGAAAAATAGAAAAATTACATTTAAAAATTGCTTACTGTAAATATTACAGCCCACATGAGTGATTTCCCATAATCCATTTCCTACATATTATATCACAACAATAAGGACCAAAAGTATGTCCCATACTACCCACCAACACCAACTCCTCATGAGGGTGTATTAATATACAAATGAAATTCAACCATGAACTTTTATACACCCTGGAGGGGGTCCCAACCAGTTGCAGGGCGCAAGCATGCATACACACACTATGGGCAATTTGGAAACACCAATTAGGCTAATTTGGATGTCTTTAGATTGTGGGAGGAAACCTGAGCACCCGGAGGAACCCCAACAAGCATGGGGAGTACATGCAAACCCTACGCACAGACCTGATGACAGGACTCAAAACCTCGACCCAGGAGTTGTGAGGCCACAGTTCTTACCACTACGCCACTATGCTGTAGAGCTGTAACATTTTATCCAATTATATGGAATGTCAAAGCAGAAAATCATATTATTATTAATGAGATGATTTGTATAGTTAAATTATACTTAAATAAAGACCTCCTCCTCAAAGAAAATGCCCCCTCAGCATTCCCACAGCTTGTCCTTAGCAGAACTTCCAAACTAGATTTACTAGCATTCAGACATTTTAGCATGTTCAATGTAAACCACTGACTATACAGTTCATTGTTTTGAGGAGGTAAATCTACGTTACACAAATTATTGCTAGCACAAGAGAAACATGGACATGTTTTCCAGTTTGTAGTTGAAATACACAGAAGTTTAAATTGTTATAACTCTAAGGACTGAACATAGAGAGAGAATATAATTTTTAATATCTCTTTTGCAAAACCCTTTTCAGTTTAGCCAAACCACTAACTATTATATCAGTAAAGTTAGGGAACAGCTCTAATTTATACTGGATTAACAAACCTATGTAGATTATCTAAAATCATCAACAAGAAACTAGTTGGCTAATGCAAGCTGAATCATGTTGCCCAACTTGGACCCACAATAACTTTTTAAGGCTAAAAATGATATTATGGAATATGGCTGAGTTGTACATTGGCTTTTAATCCCACAACCTTGTTCTCACTGAAATCATTACATCTTGACCATTCCCAAAAGCAATTAAGTTGTAAGCATGAATAAAACTTAAAATTAAAATTAAAATGTTAAACTATGAGAAGTTCAGGTACTTCACCTTAGACCTAATTTACTCCAAATAAATATTTTTGAAGTTTTAGACTTCTATTTAGGGTTCAGATTTTTTCTCAAAATATATTTTACAATTTTCAAAGTTAAATATTTGTATATCAGACAGAAACAATACGAATGCATGTTTTTTTTTTCATTATTATTTAAACATATCATAATAAAGTAAAGTTGGGATTGGAAACATTGAAAAGACCTTTTTTTATGTTTTTTGTTGTTGTTGTTGTTGTTGTTGTTGTTGAACAGCCAGAAATTGTCTGATACTATGAACTTGAGAATCAGCATTGTTATCAGAAAAGATAATGGAATATTGTGCCACTATAAAAAATATATATAAATTGTCATTCCATTCAGATAAATTTATCAGAATGTATCATTTTGTGGAACAGCTGCCATGATGAAAATATAATTTCTGTTTAATAATAGAAAAAAACCCTAGAATGGCCAACGTGCCATCACTGGACAGATCATTGCCATCTTCTTCTTCTCGTCAGACATACCGATGGGCTTTGGGTTTTTGTTTACCGGCCAATTTGAATTCAAATAAAGCTTTGCTTCTGCTGACTGCACATCATTATCTGACAGACTGTAATCCCGGCCGTAAATCCTACATCCCGCACAGCCAGGCCTCTTTGTTTGGGATTACTGCGAGCTTAGCCTATCACAAAGAGAAACTCATTCCCCTGTAATTAAGTGTGGAGAGTCGTTTTTCCTGACAAGACTGAGAATCCCAACGCATCACAGGATGATACCTTTTAGTCCCTGGAGACACGAGGATACATTACGGATCATCTCCATCCAGCGCATGCCTCATCTCTACATCTATCATCTGGATCTGATGATCTCATGCTGACATTGTTTTTACCCAATACAAAACACATTTACTAGATTTCTCAATTTCCCCAGAATCAAAGTTATTTAACAGTATTTTTTTGTAAAGCACATTAGCAGCCAACAAAGTTAAAATCTGCACATTGCACATTACATTGCAGAAAAAGTTATATATTTTCACTATGACATGAAGCATCTACATTTCTGCACTTGAATGTGACTAAAGATGTTTAAAAAGAAAAAAATCTTAGATGCACTGGGAATTTTAACATCAAATTTTAAATGGATGTCCTGTAAGCACCTGGGGATGGTACACACAGACACACATACACAGACACAAAGACACACATGCACACAGACTCACTCAGTCAGGGTTTCTGTCTAAGTCCTCTGAGGTGGATGTTTTGTTTTGATGGTCGGCCAGTGTGCCAGATCAATATAGCTCTCTCGTTTTTTTCCTCAAATGAGGGAAATCAAGGAAAATAAAGAGCACATGCTCACGGATAGAAAAACGATCAATGAGCAGAAACTAAAGGTGGAGAGAATTTTGGTATCTAGAAGGAGAAATTGGCTTGGTTTGGTTTAAAAATGCACAGGACCACAACTCTATAATGACATTTCTAGTTGTTCGCAGGATTTGAATAAACATATTTTATATATATTTTTCAGTAGATAGTCTGGAGATAAGGGGCATGGCCTGAAGTCTGCAGGTTCATCCTGTGCATAACATGCTTATGTGTTAATTGATTTATATTAGATTCATGTATTATTTGTAAAAACTATGAAGGGGTTGACTGCAAAATGATATATCTTTTTCTTTTCTTTTCTTTTTTTTTTGGCAGTTTTAAAAGTTTTTTTTTATATGCAGAAAATATTCCAAACTGATATTGTGTGCATGGGTTGTTAGAGTCACAAAGGAGTTAAAAAACACTATTTGTATATAATGGCAAAACTTTTTGCTTGTATCAGTGTAATTTTGCAAAACATCATAACTCCACTTCCCAGTTTTATCTAAATAAATGAATTATTCTGTAATTGTGTTTGTGGCAATGTAACTTACACAGTTTAGTATCAATAAAAATAATATGGTGTTTCAGTTTTTATAAAATAATAACAGTAAACTGAAATTAAAAAAAATTTAATTTACTTGCTTGAAAAAAAAACTTTAACTGCAAAGATAATTGTAGATAAATAGTTGTAGATAAATTTTAAAAAACCTTCAAAAATCAATATCCACTACCACTTTGATAGTTAAATACAGTGTCATGAGTATACACAAGTACACGAGTACTGGGGAAACTTCTATGACAGTGACTGTAAACATCATTGTTCTTGGCCTCAACTTGCTCCAAAAGTCCATCAATTAATTTGCTTTATTCACAGCTACTTTGTCGAGCTGGTAGTTTCGTTAAACCGATCATGTAACAGAAAGAATTTATGCAATTAACTCTTCATGTTAACTGCATGTTAATTGCATGTGCCTGGAAATACATTTTGTCAAACATAGGTAAGTTCAAAGCTTGAAAAATATTTTAGCTGTTTACAAAATAAAGGTTATTTAAACAACCATTTGCATTCAGGAATTTGGCAAACGCTCTTATCCGCTCTTAGAGCGACTTACAAAAAGTGTTTTCCTGAGGAAAAGAAATAGCCAGAATGAGTTAAAAGTCTGAAAATTGCCTTTATTATTTTTTGCAGTCAAATAGTTCATATGTAGTTTTCTTAAATTATGCATTCGAGATGAGTGTGCAGTGCTTTGTGGGAGTTGTAGTTTGCACAATCTTTAACTGGTAGCTAAAAGATTCCACAATGTTTTAGCTATATGAGCATTGTACCTAAAAGAGCAAACTGTCTCATTAGGTGTGTACACAGTATTCGTCTGACATCAGACAGTTATTTACTGAGGTATGAGATCTGTGTTTGTCTTGCTGCGTTCACACTCTAGCTTTACAGAATAACATAAAAAACTAACAAGGCACGTGTGTGCACACACACACACACACACACACACACACACACACACACACACACACACACACACACACACACACACACACACACACACACACACATTTCAGTCTTAGTATGTACTAAAAAAATCATTTAAAAAAAGGTCCATCACTAGTTATAATATTTTCTTGAAATATCACTATCCTGCATGCTGTATATCACAGTCTGTTGTGTACAATCTGATGTGAGCCTCCAGACCTCACTGTTTTACACACACACACAAAGTGTCTAATGACTAGTGAGGAAGCTTCAGGGAGGTCTCGTCCTCAGCGTCTGGACGAGCCGTGACTTGACTCCCATTTCTGCATCCTGAGCTTTTCTTCCCATCTTGTTTAAACTCCAGTTGTAGAATTTCACAACAAGCTCATAAACGCGGGAAAACAAACCATCACTTTCTCAGTGTGTGTGTGTGTGTGTGTGTGTGTGTGTGTGTGTGCGTGTGTGTGTGTGTGTGTGTGTGTGTGTGTGTGTGTGTGTGTGTGTGTGTGTGTGTGTGTGTGTGTGTGTGTGTGTGTGTGTGTGTGAAATGCAAAGAGAGCCAGAGTTAAGGAAACACTCGCTAAACGACGGGGCCTCCATGGGAACAAGCTATCTAGTTCACACTTCTTTAACTGGCATTGTAAAACCCATCGCAACACACACACACACATACACACACAGATGACAAGTACATGCAACAGTTTGCAACATCTGCTCTCCCTGTATTTGTATGTGTGTGTGTGTGTGTGTGTGTGTGTGTGTGTGTGTGTGTGTGTGTGTGTGTGTGTGTGTGTGTGTGTGTGTGTGTGTGTGTGTGTGAGGCAAACACCCTCAGGCTGCCAGTTCCTTCACCTCCCACTGTTAACATCTGCTCCGTTTAATGCCGCTGTGTTACTCCGATACACTGATTCATGCTAATAGAATCAGACGCCTCTTATCACACGACACACTCGCCTCAAACAAGCCGTGCTGATGGATCACCACTAATAACCCTGAACTCACACACACACACACACACACACACACACACACACACACACACACACACACATACAGTTTTTCACAGTTTTCTCAGAAATGCTCTACAGAAGCTACTTAGAAAATGTATGCACACAGACAAACCACAACATTAACATGTATTTTTACGATTAACATGTAATTCTTTCATTGCTCAGTTCTATTTGACTACCTGTTTATAGTGGTGCAGTAGGAATTAGCCAATGTGGCTAACCCACACCACACGTTACTCAGCCTTGCTGCCCACCCTGAAGCTGTAGCCTCTCTCCTCATGCAGTGGGGCATGATGTGAGCGCTTACCCTATACTGTATGTTTACACAGGTTTATTCCTGTATGCTTATTCCTGTATGAGTTTTTTTTTTTTTTACAATTTAATTAAAAAACACAATTTTTAAAAGTTTTAAAATTTTTAAAAAGTTCTACTCAGATATGATATCCATATCCTTGACATTTGCATCAAAGAAAATTGAGATACTCTTAGCGATTTTACTAGTATAGAAGAAGTATGGTATGGAAATAGAGAGTACGGTATGTCTGTGATAATTGGAGGTATGTGTGCAGGTGCGGTGCCAATCAAAATTTCAGAAATGCAAGAAATCCACATAATCAGCAAAGCTCTAGACATTCAGGTGATTATTTGGGCAATGGAACCCTTCTCACACTGCACAACACACCATAACCAGTTGGGCTGAAATTCAGCCAAGTTTTGAAAACCAAATCCGGACAGTGTCTGTTCAACGTTTGTCCAGTTCTCCCACTTCCTCATTTATACACTCTGCTCAAACAGCTGAGCTTCCTAAGCTTTTATGCTAACATCACCGTGTCCTCAAACATGTTTAGCTTAGTTGAGACTTATAGCTGCATTGCATTCTGAGCAACTGATTCCAACAATTTCTCCAATATCTTAATTACTTCTACACTGGATTATTCATTAATATGATGTTGAATATCATTTAAAAATGTTGAGTAGTTAGAGATCATTAATTTTTATCAAAATGAATCACGATTATTTTATTAAACTCTGTAGAAAGTGAGCTTTAGAAATAACAATTACAATATCAACAATACTGTTTTGCTGTGACATCAGAGTGGCACACAACCACCACCTTCTCACAAAAATGAAATACAGCACAAATTAACAAATTATCACCCACATCCCACATATTTTGATATAAACATATATAATGTTACTCAATTTAAAGGAACAGTTTGAAGATGTAACGAGCGTAGCCAATCACCCGAGAAGCATTTGGAAATTATTTAATTTAGGAAGCTAATTTTTTAAGTCACCCTAAGTTTGCTTCCTACAGTAGCATTCTTCACTGATGAACTGAACATGACCTAAACTTCACTATCTGGCTGAATGGTGTGTTGTTATTTATGCAGATGACCATTTTGAAAAATCAGGATCCGTTTGGTTTTGTTTTTCGGTCAATGTTAGGTACCTCTTGGCTCAACATTCTGATTTTCAAAGTTTGACAGCTGATAGAAAACAGGAAATAGTGCTGAAAAAAAACATTTAAACATCCTTTTTTTGGGGGGGGGGGGGGGGGGGCGGTTAGTGATTTCAATGTAAAATAAAGCGTCTAAGAATAAAAAATCTTGTGAAAAGCTAAATATGTTTTTGTTTTTTTACTTTCATATTTAAAAGCTAAATGTCACCTTTGTCTTGGATCACATAGTTATTAATTGCAGAAAAAAGAAACATATATGAAAATATGATAAATATCTCAAATAAATCCTTGTGGGACAGCTTTTCTGTAATCTGCAAAACATTAAAACACATTCCCTGCTTTATGTGGTTATTTAAGTAGTCTTTCCCACTTCAAATGTTACAATAGGTTAATTATGAAAATATATGTCCACTTTTAACTGTTTTACCAGACTGAAATTCCAGCACCAGTTGAACTTGATTAGAAAAAGTTTGAAAGAAATCTTTCTTTTTCTCATCAAGATTTAACTATAGATGAAATGACCCCATGCTGGAGTGAAGAACAATCACAGTTAGACATCTCTGACCAAAAATTGTTGCAGAGACAGTCGAAAGAGCTGTCCCACACACACATGACACATACACACAAAATCAATAAAAATGATCTTGGAGTCCATACGCTCCATCTTGTGGCTTACGAGGCCGTACTGTACAATGAAGCAGCCCGAGTGTGTGTAATTTGTCAATCTAATCTTCAGCACTCTTGCATTGATTTTTTTTTATCTCCTCCCTTTTTGGACTTTTTTAGCCTCTAGTCATTACAGGCACAAAAAAACACACACACACTTAATCATACGGTGTGTTAATGTACGGGTCACGATGATGTCCATTTTCTTGCCCTCTGGTAATTTTGTTCCTTTATACAGCTTTGCACTAAAAATCTTTTTTATAGGTCAGCGGCCTCTCTTTTCTGAAGATGGGGTTGTCTGAGGCCATCCATTATTTTCTGAAAGAATACATCTTGGAAAGAAAAAAAATCATTGGAAATTATGTTTACGTGTCACTTTTTTTGTAAACTGATAACATTAGGTATAGCACAGGGCCGGAGAATTCTCAAAGAATGCATTAATTTTCAAAAACATAAATCAGATGTTTGTATTGTAACAGTTCATTCACAGGGAAGTACACACTCCACATTATTGGATTTAAAACATTGTGACTACTGCTGAAGTTTTTCACCGTCTTCAGGACAGAAAAGTTTAGACCTCATATTTTTTGTGACAAAAAGTCCCCCGAAAATATACACCTTCATGAATGTTTCAATTAAAGTTTCCTTTGATTCAGTGAGAAAATATTAAATGTAAATGTTTAACATAAACATGGTTGGGTTAAATAGCACCTCAATAATGGAATCACTCAAACAAAAATTATATAAATATGCTAGGACCCAAAATAGACCCTTGTGGGACATTTTTTATATGATCGTTTAAGATTTTTTAAATAACATTCTGACCTTGAAAAGATTTCTTTTTTTATTGTTCACCTGCCGAGGTGTAGAGTTTAGTTTTTGTTTGTTTGTTTGTTTGTTTGTTTGTTTGTTTGTTTGGTTTCACTGTTCACAGAAACAACAGACAACTGTGCAGCCAACTGTAAAGACAAAAGGCCTCTTTCTCAAAAATAAAGTGGAGATAGATACAGTAGATAAATAGATAGATAGATATTGGGGGAAATCATTGACTTAGTTTTTAATTCTTGATTATGTTTATATGTGGCAGATTTTTAAGCACAGGGTATAAGAGGTATTTGCAGATGAAGAAGGGAACTTCATCTGCTAATCTTCCATAATGTAAGTTTGGTAAAAGCTTCTGCATGTCATAAACTTATTACAAACACACGTTACACTCTATACCTGTTTCTATATTCGGCACTTGTTTGCTCTCAAAGCACAAGGGACTCTTCACTGTCTTATGCAATCCTGTTGCTCTTGCATCCTTTCCAATCTGCGTATTTTATTTATACATTTTTGTTTGGGTTCTTTTTTTTAGCCAATGCTATCATTTACACCCAACCCTTGAAGAAGAAGAGAAAGAAGAAGAAGGACAAGAAGAAGAGTGAAAGAAGAGACCTCCTGTCTGATGGCATGTGTGTCGCTGTTGGCTCTCCTCGAGGCTTTAGCCTCCTTATCGGCTTCAGTCGAATGTATTTCTTATCAGGAAAAAAAAGAGGGCCGTGTGACAATGTGGCCCGTTATCAAATTTCCTCAGCCCAGTCGGCATGTCATTCAACCGCTCAGATGGGCCGTGCTTTGATTGATGGATGGGCCATGGCACAAAAAAAAAAAAAAAAACAGGATCAACAGCTTTGCACTTCTCGGTCCTCATCGTGAAACATTCCTGTGTGACAAAAGCGGGATTACGGATGCATTAGCTCTCCATCGACCACGCGCCTCCTGCCCCTGTCAATATTTTACACATAATAACCTGAAGAGACGATAAGGAGACAAAAGGAAGGGAGATAGGAGAGAGCAGGAAACGAAAATAAATCAATGAAGGGGGAAACTTTTCTTTTTTTTCAAAGATATCCCCACACACATACACACATAGACACACTGCTGAAGTGAGTGAAGAGTGCATGGCTGGATAATGGCCTCTGACATAAGCAACAATACAGTCCAGAGGCTTCATCCGACCTCCAGAGCGACACACAAGACATTCAATTACTCCATTAAATCCAAGGATTGGAGAGGCAACCAGTGATGTGGGAAATCTTAAAATCATCTTGTTTACAGCTCACTTTCAAATCTTTTTTTGTTGCAATGTATATGGAATTAAACAGTTTTCTTTAAAAAAAAAAATAGACAAATGTCAATCTTTTCAGACGCATTATCTGTGATGGCACTTCAGTTGGTACTTCTCAAATCGGCGACAGCTCGAGGAAATGACAGTAAGTGCCAGAAGGCCGAGAATAATTGTTTCAGCGATCACAATTAATTAATTTCCTCCTCTGATTTGGCCTTGCTGAGGCTCAAGAGCTGCAGGTAATATCAAATAAATAAAGAAATTAAGAAATTAACAAAAAGGTAGAGATGCATGCTCTGGAAAATTAATGAGAGACAAGCAGGTTGGCATGTTTCCGTCTGTAGGGGGCTGACGCACAAAGACACAATAAGCACAGGAACAAACAGCACCGTTTAAAAAAAAAAGCTAACCGAGAAACACAGTGAGCAAATTCAATTACAGAAGTAATTAGGAGATATAGGGCAAGGCTGCCTTTTGGGACTGCGCCAGAAAACACGAATTAATAAGAGAGAATGGGCCGAGGCCGTTGTAGTAATTAAGAACCAATCACCTATGTCAATGAATGGCGGGAAAAAAAACAGAATGAAAAAAAATTAATTCAGTGATCAAATGAAAAATATTTTTAATACAGCAATTTCATTTTAAAAGACTAATTTCTGGAAAGATAGCAAGACATAATGTCTACAAAATGTGCTGCGCCTCCTTACGGCATTTATATTGCTAATTAAATTTTTGATCATTTGCTGAGAAGGAAATTATCTGTCAAGCAGCACTTCACTAATACATACCTGTGGAGATCATGTGACCCTGAAAATGGGACTTAATCTCCTTTATTTGAGACAATAGTCAATAATTGGTTATATAAGAATAATCTGTCATGTGACTTATTAGCCTCTGTGTTGTTTGAATCATTGAGATTAAAATATATGCATAGTGTGTGTAGAGCATGTGTGTATATTTGTGCTTGTGTGTGTGTGTGTGTGTGTGTGTGCTTATTTTTGGTTTGACTTGTGTGTGCATGTAAAATTATAGTTTTCTGTGCAGTATGGTATTTGATTTGTGAATGATAATTCTCTGTACAAATTGCTCTATTTACTTTTTTATTATTGATGTAAAGTTATTTCTTAATTTTTTGCTGTTATCTCTTTCTTTCCTAATTATTGTTTCCAAATAAATGGATGAATAGATAGATAGATAGATAGATAGATAGATAGATAGATAGATAGATAGATAGATAGATAGATAGATAGATAGATTTTCTACGAGTAGTTTCAGAACGAGTAGTTCCTCGTTATCTTTTGGAGTTAATGGAGAAGAATATTTAACGACCAAATTAAAAATTTCATCCATGACTGAGTGTCCACTATTTTCACATTTGCAGGAGATCCTCTATTAAACACAGTATAAATATGGATTTATGGTGATTTTTTTTCTTTTAAAAAAGAGTTAGAATTTGAGGCAAGTGAAGATCTAAGATCTGAGAGAAAATCTAATTTTGTCATATTCAAATTGATCTGAGAGCGAAAGAGACACTAAATATGAAACCTCTGATGTGAATTTTAAGTTAAAGATTGCCCGTCGGGATTAGTTTCATATTCGTTCAAACTGAATTTACATATTCATACGTGTCAGTGGTTTAAAAGCCATTTTAGCGGCAATAAGATACTTAAATCGCCACTTAATATTATCAGTGCTGAGGATCAGTGGCAATTGCAACAGAAAAGAGCAATTGCCTGAAAGGAAGGGATAACACAAATACAAAAAGACAGCAGCATGAGGTATATCATTTACTGCGAAGAGGCGAAAAGCCAAAGAGAACGAACGATAAATTTGCAAAATGCGTTTTATTAATATTAGCCATGAGCTTCTTCACTTCTAAAGTCAGAACTCTATAACAAACAGACTTAGCGATGCGATAGTGCCTCAAATCTCTCCATAGCTTCCACGATCAAACCCCTCATCACACTTTCTCAGTTTTTCCTTCGTTTATGTGCGGCCTTAAAACGATTTAGCCTGCCACCAGCGTTAGCACAGACGGCTAATTTCCTATTCACAGCGTCTATTGGAGCCCCATTTGGATAAATGAGAGTGATTAAAAACCAAGATTGCGACAACACAAGATGTCACTCAGCATCGTTCGAGGAACATCTGGTGTCAGGCAGACCTGAGAACGTTTTTAACGGTGGGGAGAAAATGAGAATTTTTTTTGTCTCCCTCTCTTCACATCCTGGCATCCGCATTCACACACACACACACACATACATACACACCGGGGCTTTGGGTGTGTGCCAGCGAGTCGGCCATCTGTGTCCTTTAACCCTCAAGATGGCAGATGTGGAGATTCACGCTGATTTGGAGATTCAGCTGGATCTCGCGAGCCTTCACCCCCTTTTTTTTAAACAAACATCAAGTGCAAAAACGCTTCCTGTCATTCAGAACCGGCCTCAATGAGCCAATCGACACGGCACCAATTTAGACAAGCGCTTCAATTAATTCACTTTTTCTTTCAATATGGGGAGGAAATTGGGGTGAAATCTGAGACTTCGAGGCAACACCAAATGTTTTAGCATCTTTGTCACTTTAAAAAAAAAAAAGGAAAACTAGCATGTCTTTGCGCAATGGTAAGAAGTGTTTTTAGGATTTGTTATCAGGTCTTGTGCAGTATAAGGTTGAGTCCATGATTTGAGTGCCATTTAGCTCTTGAAGAATTCTTGAAAAGTAATTATTTTGAAATACGTCTTTGAAGATTCTCTGCTACTTTGAAATATTTAATATAGGAATAATTAATACATTTAAATATAAAAAACAAATGTTGATCCATTTCATTTTACTGCTTATAAGCTGTATGTTGCTCTTTGACATTATGGACCATCTAATCACTTACACTAAAAGGATTTTTCCAATAAATAATT
>CM059219.1:13233255-13263255 GCA_030347435.1 Clarias fuscus
GTGTGTATATGCGTGTGTGTACATGTGTGTACTGTATGTGTGTGTGTGTGTGTATGTATATATATATATATATATATATATATATATATATATATATAGAGAGAGAGAGAGAGAGAGAGAGAGAGAGATACAAGATACACATCCTCACACACACATACACACATCGATCCTTTTTTTCCTTTTTGCATTAATTCGCACCTGCTATACGTGTGCTGAGCAATGAAATGCCAGCATTTTTATTGACTGTATCAAAATCTCACACTTACGGTGACACACACACCAAAAATCTCTTTAAAGCACAAACTTCACCATCACCACTCAAAGATCGGAGAACAGTCCACCCTCATCCCGCCTCCTTCTTTCCGCTGCACTACAGTTCAGAAATGTTCACACACGCACACCACACACACACCACGCATGCACGCACGCACTCACACAGGCGTGCGCCATCGAGACAAAACAACTCGAGAGCCTTCTTTTAATTAGTGTGCACACTTTTTTCGACGATGTAATTTGCCGTTTTTTGTGGTCTGGACATACCGAGCACCTGCGACTCAGAAGAGGAATAGAGGTACCAGCATGGAGGAGATGTGTGTGGAGATGTGTGTTTCCAGGTGCTTACACCCACCCACACCCACCCACACACACACACGCACACGCACGCACACACACACACACACACACACACACACACACACGTGTTTAAAAGTGCCTGGACTTGCTGCAACTCAAAGGACACACTTCAGTTCAGCCATATCAAAACAACCTGCATGGGCCTTGAAGGCTGACCACACACACACACACACACACACACACACACACACACACACACACACACACACACACACACACACACACTCTAGGCCAAAGTGGGAGGTCAGACAGACAGACAGACTGATGGATGGCTTGACTGACATAGAGACAGACTCTCACTAACAGACAGCAAGAAATCTCCCTAAATCTTTATCACAGTTAGTAAGTTTGCTTACCTTTCCAGCTACTGAGTTCTCTCTCAAGGCCTAACCGTAATTGTGCACACACACACACATCCAAGTATCAGAAAAGAAAGCCAAAGGAGAACCAGAGGAGAGCCCGAGCACCAGCACAAACGTTTCCTCGCTCTGCCTGTCTGTGACTGAGTGTACAGGGAGCTGGGAATGCACTAGGCTATAGACTTTTTTGTCCAAGCCGTAGGTCTTTCTTTTCTTTTCTTTTTTTTGTGACTGAAGCAAGATTAGTTCATACAAAACTCAACAATACGGCACTGAAACCCATTGTTGATATTCAACATTTTTCACATAGCCGAACAGAATAGACAATACGGCAGCCTGGAAAGCACGGACCGGATTACACGCCGATCATATCACCTTCCCTTCTTCTTCACAAGGACGAGGCCCTGTAATCCTCCCCTTTTTTTGCTGCGGTGAAGAAAATCAATATATGAGGACAGGGAGGTGGGATGAAAGGAGGGTTTTTTTTTTTTTTTTCATATCCTAGCAGGACACAATATTTTTTTTTTTTCACTTAGGATACCCAAGAAATTCAGGAGCACACATCTTGTAGAAGCACTTCTAGTTGCACTGAGTGGGATAAGGGACTATTTTTGAATTGTTGCACCATACAAGATAAATTCATATCAGAAAATATTTACAAAGCTATCATTAAATGTTTTTAATTTCAATCATTGGGAAATAATAATAATAATAATAATAATAATAATAATAATAATAATAATAATAATGTAATCTATTACCTCAGCTACATCATGATACTATACTGATAACTGATTTTTTTTTTTTTTAAGATCCCACCTGTGCTCTGGATCCCTTCCACTGTTCCGACTCCAGCCTCCATGTTTGCCCTCATTCCCTCCCTCCTCTAGGTAACCACAGAGAGAGAGAGCGGATTGTTCCATCCTTTCCTTTTCATCACTTCTGCAATTGACCAATTGACAACTGATTGATGGTTATCTTTCCGCACCTACAAAAGGCAGAAATTACCATCACTAAAGCCACTTTACAGTACGGAGAGAAAAAAAATCGAGAGTAAATTACATGTTGCTAAAACTCTCCTTCTGAGGCCCATACAATGGCAGGCAAACCAGCGAGAAAGGGAGAGAGAGAGAGAGAGAGAGGAAGGGGAAAAGAGGGAGACAAAAAAGAGGGAAAGTTTCCTTTTTGTCATTCCTGAGGCACTGCAGATTTGGCCCTTTTCCCTGCCAAGTGCAGCCAGGGCTTGACAGCTTCTTTAAATGGCGAGGTACAAAAGCTGGTGAATGAGGAATGGTGTTGAGCGCCGTTTCTCCAGAAAGCACCATTATTTGCATTGAAAACAGACGAGAGCTTGTGAAAAACAGATAAGGTGTAAATGAATACAAGACGGCACCCCTCAAGAAACCTGGAGGAAGAGGTGTGGGAGGGTGTGGAGTTGACCAGGACTAAAATAATCCATGTTAACGTTAAAGACAGTTTATAGTGTTAACTCAAGCTTTTATTATACACACACTATTAAATAGTGAACACCTAAAGTAGCATATTCCGCACTGTAGTGTTACATCGTAATTTTTTGAAATTTATAGTTACCATTATTGTTGTGCAATGCATGCATTTCTCACTTACATTATTGAAGCTATAAACAATCAAATGAGGATGGGTTCTCTTTTGAATCTGTTTGCTCTCATGGTTTCTTTATCTCAGGGAGTTTTTTTCTTGCCACCCTAGCCCTCTGCTTCTTCATCAGTGTTACTCTGATTTATACATATTTCTTCACACTTTTCAAACTTATTTCCAGAATAATAATTTTTGGATTATGTAAATCTGCTTTGCGACAGTTACCATGGCTAAAAGCACTAAATAAATCTTTATATCACTCTATAATATTAGTTAATTAGACATAAAATAACAGCTTTTCATTCAATCAAAAAGCATTATTCTATTGTATTGAGAAAAAGAAACTCATTATCATTACAACCTCTTCACATTCTTCAATATCCTCATAACATCATCACATAATCTTCAGCACAGCATCATCCGGACATCCTCAAGATATACTCAACCTCACCACCTCAACATCATCCTCAACGCATCTTCATCATCATCATCATCATCATCATCATCATCATCATAATTTTCATCACAACAGCCATACCACATCATCATCCTCACCATGTTATAATTAACTTAACCACATTATCATCACCATCCTCGAAACATTATCCTAATTACATGGTCATACCCTCAAAACATACTCACCACATCATCATCATCCTCACAACATCATCACTAAACCACTAGCTGCCAAACATGTCAAAATATAGCATTGCTATGAGCACCACCACATATTTATCACCAACATTAGCTTAAGTAGTTAGTTAATCAGTTAGCTAGTGATCCATGCAGGTTGTGTAGCTAAATGTTACTGGTTTCTATCTCAGTCTTGAAAGATGTCGTAGATGCATTTACCTACAAAATGTTGACATTAGAGACTTCTTCCATAAATGTCAAATAAATGTCTCCATGCAGGATATTAATGATTCATATTCATCATCTTATATGAAGTGTCTGCTGTACAAGTCCTGGTAAATGAATAGTTTCTATAGAAGTAATAAAATATTACAACAAGTGCATTAATATAAAATTGCGATTTGCAGGTGCATTAGTGTCAGAACTTCTGCTATGGGAAATTAATCAATATCTTCTACCAGAATTCTACAGAAAAAGAATTCTCTTGCTTTGGTGGAAAAAGTTTTTACTGGGGCTTATTTACAAAATCTAATGATCATTTTCTCAGTAAGGCTTCAAAAAGAGACACACACCACTGAATGCAAAAAAAAAAAAAAAACTCTAGGGGTGGTAGTATGTTTAGGGGAAAAAGAGGGTGTTGGGAGTGAGGTGGGGTGAAAGAGGTATCATTTCAAGGTTTTCACCTGTCCAAAGTAATTAGAAACACACAGGTGTGATGAGACATGTGGGGTGATGATGGTATTATTTGATGTATCTCTAGTTGCTGAGATGAGAGGTTTTTGGCATATTTCATTAATACTGCTCAGCAGGGAACTCTCCAAATGACATCAACAAACTGATAACAGATAAGAGACACTAGCCGTGTCATCACGTGTCTCATGCTGGGCCTCTCCTCCATGTCGCGGCTGCTTTAATTCTTCATTCATGCACTGAATACATAAATAGGTGCATCCAGATTTTACCCTGATAAAGACACTATTTTTAGAGCCCAATTGCTGCTTTAGGTTACCATGGAAACCGTGCCCGGGTGCATGTGTATGATTCCTGCCTAGAGTCCTCCTGAGGTAACATGGAGATATGCAGAAAAGAGTGAAAGAAAGAAAGAAAGAAAGAAAGAAAGAAAAGAAAGAAAGAAAGAAAGAAAGAAAGAACCGAATGAAAATGTTAAAAAAAAGAAGAAAGTTTTACTAACAGTGACTTTCAGTCAGCAAAACTGCTGATTGCTCAACTTCTGTAACACATGACATCATAAGCAAGAGGCTGAAATTGAAGCAAGAGTCTGAAATTGAAATTCTCTAATATCCTGTCACCGTGTTTAATTGTAAAGTTTAAAAGACTTTCAGCTTTACAAAATTTCTAGCATCCTGAAACCCACAGTGTACTTTCCTGCAGAGTGAAGCATGAGGGTAGAGAGAGAACAGTAAGTGTTTCAGATTGCACTCTGATTGAATTAAGAAGAAGAAGAAGAAGAAGAAGAAGAAGAAGAAAATGCTAGGTAGTCAAGAAAAGCGCAAACAATAAAATAATCATTACAATCTATGTACATTTAATATTTATTCATTTGCCGGAACCAAATACACAAAAATCATAAAGATGATAAAATACCTTAAAAATACTAGATGGAAAGTTAGGTTATTATTATTATAGTGAATCATGATACGTTTAGAATAAAATCCCTATCTAATGTAAATGCAAACACAGAGAAATGAGTGTTCATGTGTGTTGGCATGTTTTTACATCTTGATGGAAACCATACGGAAAGAAACCACTAAATGTAGGTAGCCAGGCCCTTTTATGGATAGCAAAACAGGTGTGTGTGTGTGCGTGTGTGTGTGTGTGTGTGTGTGTGTGTGTGTGTGTGTGTGTGTGTGTGTGTGTGTGTGTGTGTGTGTGTGTGTGTGTGTGTGTGTGTGTGTGTGTGTGTGTGTGTGCGTGTGTGTGTGTGTGTGTGTTTGTGTGCGTCTGTGAGGGTGTGAGTGCGTGTGTGTGTATGGGGGGCGTCTGCCGGCTGAGCTCAAGGCCAATTATTGACAAGCTGCTGAATGAGGCGAGAGATGAACAGGGAGAGGTCGGGCCTGTCTCTCCCCAACACACACACAATCAGACAGCAGCTTTACAGAGAACACAAAGGTACACTCCACTCCTACACTCTCCATCGATCTGCCACTTCTGCCTCCAGGAAAAAGGATTCGTTCTCGTGTCCTTCAGCGCCATTCCATTTAAACCCCAACAGCAACATCAGACTGAAAGCAATTCCAACTTTACTGAAGCTGCATCACATTCATTACACACATGGCTCTGTCCCTACACCAGGGTAAATATTTCCAGAGTTATTTGAGATTTCACTGTTTAAAGCTACAAAACATGTCTAATTTTTGCCCCCCCAAAAAAGCTATTTTTCAGGGTTCAATTGTAGGTCCTATCTTATTTCCAATTTTGAGTTCATTATTTTTACATCAGAAACTCTTAAGAGTAATGCAGCTGCAAATCACTGGTTTATATTATAGGAATGCATTCATTCTGAAACATTATCGCCTATATAGCAACATCTCATTTCCTTGAACCACAAAATCTCTAACTAAATGAAACAAAAAGTTTTTTGTAAAGAGACATGTTAATACTTTTATGGAATTAAGGAGTCTCCAGTGTCAGCACTCACAGTATACTAGTTAGAGGTAAAACTGTACCCAAGTTTTCCGACATCTTCAGGACAGGGGAGTTTATGCATTGAGTTTTTTTTTCATTGACATGCATATTAGAGTACACATAGAAAATATGAAAAATGAACATGAAAAATAAAGAACAAAGGTGTTGAGTGGTCAGCTGCTGGTGCACCTCTAATAATATAATCAGCTTGCAGTTGAAAGAAAGAAAGAAAGAAAGAAAGAAAGAAAGAAAGAAAGAAATGTTTTTAATAAGTATTTCAACACAACAACTCTGGAAATCAAGAATGAAAGTACAGAAATGTTAATTTATTAAAATATTTAGGTACCTAGGAAATCCTGCGGATTTTTTTTTACATCTGTTAATCTACCACCCTCTTCAGTAATCACACTCTTGATAAAGTGCTATATTCACTCTTAAAACGTGATATACAAGAAATGTGAGAGCTTTTTGCAATAGTATGCCATTTATTTCATTTCGTATTGAAAAATTATTGAACGTACAAAGATCTCACTTGGAAGAATATGTTTAAGTATTTGTTCTCGTTTAATTTTAAAGTAAATCCCTGCTCTTTTTATGACATCATTCAGCATAGGAAAAAACACAACATTTCGGACTTTCTTTTGACAATTTTTTCCTGGAAAATCTCAAGTTTTACAGGGCATTTGGCAGTGTGGGCAGGAGGGTGCAGATTACCACAGAGATCCTCACGCAGAGATGTTCGGTTCAAACACGTTAGAGAGGAGGCGAAGCGGAAAAAGCAGTTTTTGTTTCACCCAGCGGGAAGCTGCTCATCACTCATCGCTTCCCTCAAATGCTTTTAGCACAGAAAAAAATAATAAAACAAGCGTGTGATTAGCTTGTCAAGTGGAGATCGTTATCTCTGTGGTGTGGTAGGCAATAGGTGCACTGGTTGGCTGGTCAATTAATTAAAATTCTGATTTGAAATAAAACTAACCATCATAATATTTCTACTAGGCGTAATTAAGTGAAAGACAATATTTTTGTAAAGATGGCTATATTTTTACAGGGTGGTTGCTGAGCATGCAGGTTATTCAATATTGCATTCCGACACAATATCGTATCCTTAAGTTATTAGGCCGCACAGGTTGAGAACGTTTAAAGAGACATTTATTGTAAATAGAATAGGACCTAACATGGATCTCTGAGGTACACTTATATTTGAAACTCATAATTGTATCCATAAAATAAGGCAAACATAACTCAGCCAGTTTTAAGTATGTGGTCCTGACCATTATGTAAGTGTTTAAATGTTAAAATCAACATTTATTTTTAATCAAATCACATAAATAAATGTATGTCAGTCATGAATGTCACAATTCATATCATATGAATTCAATCCCACTTAGCCACGTTCAGTTTTACTGTCTAAAATGACCTAAATCAACTTAATCAAGAACAAAAGTATCTAACTAATTTTGTTTATAGAAATTCCCTGATAGAAAGTTTTCTCAGGCCTTGGAGATACCTCTAATGATTGATAGAATCAGGAATTACATCATCACCACCTTATTCACCCCTTAACAAACACCAGGAATTTTAACACAGTTTTTTTCCCTCTAAGCTTCAGTAGAGAAACTGAGCTAAGCATTAAAAGGTGTTTTGTGGGTGTTAAAAATTATTTTTAGTAATATTTGTTATAATATTAAAGATTACTATTTACAAAGAGTCCAGCGGGTGAAACAGGGGCTTGTTGAGTGTCCTGCCGCTCAGCAGTCTCTCCCTGGGGGAGGTGTGAGATTTCTCACGCAGTCTCGACTCCCACCTGGGGCTTAATGACGCCTCCACGCCCCCAAGGCTCACAAGCGTTATTTACATACAGCTCCACTGCAGAGTTAAAGCCAGGAGACAAATGTAAAGCTTTACACTCCAAAACATACACTCATATTTCTTTCATCCTCCTTTAGCTTTGATTAAGGCACACAATGTGGTCGCCAATTTATGTGTAAAAGTGATTCATCATGCTCCCAGAACCACTCTTTCACAATTTGAGTTCTGGAGTATGCCTGTGCCATCAGAAAAGAAAAAAAGCATTGGCATTATACCGTGATCATTTTATTGTGTCCTGGCCAAGCAACCCCACAGCACAGCACTGCCTTTACAAAATTGTACAGCTGTTTAGTTCCAATCCTGTGAGGTCTGGTCACTGTTTTGGCCACGAAGTGCACAATCTATATTTACATTAATTATTATAGTCACGATGTATATCTGCATTAGTTATTGATTATGACTGCCATGTTTAACTACTCCAAATCAATACATTGACAAACAATACTTTAATATCACCTTAAAAATATTCATTAACAATAAACTGAATGCATCCATCTGTTTCACAGTATGTTTCTATATGTTCAATATATACATCATTCTTATTTGCTAAATAACAAACTTGTTCTAAGAAAGAAAGAAGAAAGAAAGAAAGAAAGATTTATTTACATGTTTGTCCGACACACTGTCAGGTGTTGACCTCATGTAGATTTTACATACTGAGGTCACTTTACTACTATAAATTAAGTTAGCAAATGTACCTAATTCTATCTAATGATTTCATCACAAACATGCCAATTTGAAACAGTATTTTTTTTACTTACGAATTCTACTTGTTTTTTTTTATTATTTCTTTAATTAAATGTATTGATATATTTAAATATTTTCATCCTTGCTTTTTTCAGTGCATGTTCCTTTTAATATTAATGCCAAATGTTAGTGCCAAATGCTAATGCTAAGTGCAGTATGGGTTTAAACTCAATGGGAACAGGTTGATGGGGAAGTTAATCACCATGGAAATCTCTTCATCTTAACAAAGTAAAGTTTTCCTGCTTGGCTCTTCTCTCCCATACACCCCATTGTTGCGTTAGTATTAGTATTACACATTGTGATAATAGGGCTAAGATGCTTAGCCTCTCCCATGCTAGCACTGCTTTTTTGTCTCGGAGTCTCAGCAAATTAGTACAAATTGCTTGTTCGCTAAGTCACAGTCAAACCTGCAAATAGACTTCCTAATCTGCTTCAGAGTGAAAACCTGGAGAGCAATTAGCTGAATTAGCCCTTGAGCTACAAGTTTATAACAAAGGGATTTTCTCACAGAAAAAAAAAACAGCTTGCGGTTTGGGCTATTGTTTGTCTGGAGGCAATTTTCAAGACACATTGTCAAAGCGTTCGACACCTCAGCTCAAGATTCCAGTGTTGCTGCGTCACAATGTGTGTGTGTGTGTGTTAGCATTGTAGGCTGAAGAATTTAGCACATTTTATAGAGCTTGTGTTCCAACAAAGGATGTTCTGACGTTAACATCATGCTGAAGAGCAGAAAAAGAGCTCATACTCTGAGATGAGCGCTAACAAGGTGCACGGGAGTGTGACATCATGACAGCCCAATCAGCATGAAACACAGTTCCTGTATGAGTTTTTGTTACAAAGTGGGTGACTGTGAACAACATGAAAGAGATAGGAGCTGAAGCTGTTGTTTATTAGATATAACTCTAGTCTACGTTGTAGGAATCAGTTCAAAAAAGATTTTTCAAACATTATTTTGCGAAACTTTTAATATATTTTACAAATATTTTTAATGTAGCCTGTAATTTTTTCCCTTTTTTGCCTTTGTCTGCACTTGTGCATTCTCTTTTTCTTTTGCATGATTTTCTTTAGTCTTTATATTTTCTGTGTATGTACAGTACAAACAAGGGTATGTTTAATAAAATGCTCATGCATGTGTACATTTCATCTAAAAATGTGAAAAACTTTAAGGAGTTACACTATAATATATTTTTCTGTGTATTTTTCTATGTAGAAACATCATGATGCTTAAATAATTAGACATCTTCTTTGGTTGAACTTCAGTAAATCCCTACACCAAAGAACTTTTTTTGTATGACAGGTGTGTCTTTGAAAAAGGTTCTTATGAACTCACATAGTGTAAACTCCTCTGTCCTGAAGATGCTACAAGCCTTAACATTGCGGCTTTCACTTTGACTTACAAAGCACTGGAGACTCCTTCTCTAAATGTTAAATAAACAACTCCATACAGCAAGTGAAATTTGATGCCACTTTTCACCTCACAGCTAGATCAAGTCATATGAACACCCTCATAACTTCAGATAGGATCATGGTCCAAGATAAATATGTACATTTCAAAAAGTCCAGATGTAGCTGTTCATACAAGACATCCAGTGGCCTGAAAAATACCTCACGCGCTGATGTTTTAAACAAGGAACCATCATTCAGCTGTAAATTCCCGCCAGCTTCACAGCAAGGTTAAAAAAACACCTTGGTGTGAAAATATTTTGTCTAAGGCTGTACGACATGCACTTAGTTAAAAAAGGAAAAAAAAAACTTAATGCAACCATTTCAGGTTTTTGGAACTCATACATTAATAAAAAGTAAATGTGATACATTTGTATAGATTGTATATAAAATAAATAATAAAGTACTTCAGCCTGTGGTGTTATAGGAAAAAGTCAACAGCATTTTATTCCTCTTTATTGATGAAAAAACATTAACTTGTGATCTCCTTTACATTATAGCAACTATAAACAGTCCCTTCTTCAATAGCAGTTCTTCTTTCTCTCCCATATAGTTAAAAATACAAAACAAATATAAGCTTTTCCTGGTAGACAGAAACCACAACGTCTAAGCTCGTCTCCCCTGACGATGTTAAAAAACTTAAAGCTACTGAACAGCTTTACCACTGACATTAGAGACTCCTTCCGTAAATGTTAAATAAACATTTCCCAGGCTTGAAGTTTTTAAAACCTGTTTTTATCTGTGGATGATAAATTGTAAAAAGTCTCTGTAAATGTGCTTTTACCACAGAAACCATTACGTATTAGAAGATGTGCCTTAATTATACTGTATATAAAACAGCACTAGTCTCAGAGCGGCTGTAATCGATAAGCAATCAACACATTCAGACCAATCAATCTGACATAAAAGCATTGCATTTTCCAAAAATGTCAGGATATATTAATATACCACAGTCAGAAACATTTCAGGTGAAATCTGCTACAAGGTTTTACAAAATATTTCAAAAGAAACTGTGCTCTAATGTTGCTCTGATAAACTACTGTAAATGACTTAATGCAATATTCAAGCATTTTCTCTCGCACTGCACTTTTATTTGGCATTTAGTGTCATTTTCTTTATAAGTGGAGAGCTGGATGCAGACACTAGGCTGTGCACACGTTCATCACACCATTCCTCTCCTTATTTAAATAAAGAGCACGGGGTTGAAGATGAATTCTTGTGCCAGGCGCCTGTATTTTGATGTGCAGGTTTGTTCATCTTGTAAATGTAACAGAGTTAAATATCTTTTCCCTCATTTTTTTTTCTCCTGCCCTGATGTTTAGAATCGGCCCATTCACCACATACTGCAATATTACGGCTTTAGTCTGAGTAAGTTACAGAACTTCACAGATTTCCATACGGGCTCCTCAGAGAGAGTCGACCACATCTGTTATGGTGTAATAGAAAATATCTTTGCCGTGTCCGGATTCCATTTCCCCAGGGCTTTGATCAAAAACGGTGTGTAACGTAATCATGTGCATTGTTGACCTGATGTAGTCATTCCTTCTCTTAGAGTGTGTTTAGTCTATAAAACAGCACATGGTCACAGGCAAAGCACAATCAGAGTTAATAATTAAAAATGCAGACAATAAACACACACACACACACACATACTATAGATAGATAGATAGATAGATAGATAGATAGATAGATAGACAGATAGATAGATAGATAGATAGATAGATAGATAGATAGATAGACAGATGAAATGGTCAATAAATCTTAGATTTTTTTTTTCAAAATCTTGCATCCTCTACGTTAAATCACATTGATACAGAGATTGAGTCGAGCTGTGAATTTTTTCAGGTACAGTGGTACCTCAGCATACAAATTTAATCTGCTCCGGAGGTGAGTTCTTAAGGCGAAATTGCATATTGCAAAAGGCATTTTCCCCATAGCAAATTATGTAAATGCAGATGTAAACCCACCTTCCAGCCATGCAAAATAAATTTTTTTTTAAGGTGAAAATTCTTAAGGCGGGGCACTCGTATGCTGAGGTATCACTGTATATTCATCCTAGCCAGACCTGGCCAGTATTCAGTCATCATTATCAGATGATGCTAGCAAAGCACAGCTAATTAAGTTCGTTTCTATGTCACCAAGCAGTGCAAATCAGTATGGCTACAAGAGTTCACTTGGTCATGTTAGGAAAAGTGTTAAATTTTGTATCCTAATTTTTTTGTTGTTGACTTACCACCATGTAAATATTAATATATTATATGAAATTGTTCCAGTTGTAGCTTAAATTAGTCTTATGCTCATTTTTGATGTGTTCACTCTAATATGTTGCTGTTTCTGTCGTTACTGCTCATTAACACTAAACATTTAATGTGTGTATAAATGTTTGTGGGATTGCTGATTACCACAGTTATACAAAATGGGAAAGAATACACCATTGGTCTCCACGGTTCCTAGATGGACTACAGAGGTTCCTAGATGGATGGATGTAATGCTACACAAAAAATCAATCTAATAATAAAGATAATCAGAAAAAATGTATTAACAAAGAAAAAACTTGGTTGTTTTCTGTAAGGAGATGTTTATTTAACATTTATGAAAGGAGTCTCCAGTGTCTAGTCTCTAGTACATAGTGATAGGCAGGGCTATGACAAGGAGTTGACACTTTGTGGTTTCTTTGCGAAAAAAAAAAGATAAGCTGGTGGGAAGCGAACAACACTTTAAATGGATGAAAAGCAGAATATGATGTTTATTAAATTAAACATTGCAATTTCTGCCAAATTTGAGCAGCATAAGAGGAAGAAGAAACTTTCGTATGTGCTTTTATAGAAAGATTTATCTAACTGGTAAGAGTAACTCTACTTCATCACACCACCTGGTACTGTGTCTTCAGAAAATATTGCATCTCGTTGTAACAGACTGATATGTAAATGAGCATGATGATCCAATGAATATGCAAATGATATGCATAGCACTGTATACATGGCATCACGTAGAGGCTTCTAGCGAGTATGCATTAGCCATTTGCACAGCATAAAAAGTATGTACATGCCTTTATCGTTGGAATTATTTAATCTAACTCAAGGAGAAGACGACCTCCAGCTGCTCATGAGTTTGTTAGGGGAAACCTGGCTTGTTTTTAATTAATTTAATAAAAATCAAGGAGCCCCACTGCTCACAGCGCAACACTTGAAACTCAGGTTCAATAATCAATTAGCACATCGAACGGATCTAATGGAGGATCAATTGCAGGATCTCCTAAGCTGCGTGCAAAAAAAAAAAAGCCTTCTTGATCCAAGCGCTATCTTTGTTTACGCTGTCACAATGAAGGTTATCTCAGCGGGAGAACGGCAGCATCAGGTGACAGCTATTTCCCATGATGCTGCAAAAGCAGTCAAGCTGTCCATCAGGCTGTCAGCTGACCGCCGTTTCCCATAATTCCCCATGCTGCCAGTCTTCCGCTGTGAAAGCCTCTATTATGTGCCGGTGTTGGGGAAGAGCTGCTCAGGCTTTGATAAGCTATCACGAGTCCCAGGTGAGCATCAGGAGTCAGGATAAAAAAAAAAATTAAAGGAAAAAAACGAAAGCCTGTCGTTATCGACCTGCGCCGATCACAGCTCAGGGTCTTTTAGCAAGTTTTAGGCTTTAAATACACGTTTTTGCACATCAACGACATCGGAGTCATCTAAAAGAGGAGCAATCCTTTTTGGGATTTTTTGTTAAAAAAGAAAATAAATAAATTAACACCAAAAAAAAATCCCTTTTCCTTTTTGTGGAAGATGGTAGATACATTCAGCTATTCAAACTGAAATGCATCATGGGTGTGTTTACTTTCCAAACCTTGAAACCTTTTTCTAAAGATGCAACCAAAAAAAAAAAAAAAGTTTTCTTTTTTATCACACCGCATCACTGCTACAGCTAGAGCTACAGAAAGCCCTTCAGCTGAGGGAAAAAATCTGACAAGACACATTTTGAATTTAATTACGTGTTCAAAGATGGGGAAAAAAGTGGAACTACCACCACCTTGTGTACACACACCTCTCTGCAGTGTGTGTGTGTGTGTGTGTGTGTGTGTGTGTGTGTGTGTGTGTGTGTGTGTGTGTGTGTGTGTGCGTGTGTGTGTGCGTGTGTGTGTGTGTGTGTGTGTGTGTGTGTGTGTGTGTGTGTGTGTGTGTGTGTGTGTGTGTGTGTGTGTGTGTGTGAAAGGAGGGGGGATTATCTGGAAAATAAAACATGACACCAAACATGCCTCTGGCTGCTGAAATGTGTTTCTTCTGCACGCGTTGTCAAACTCTGACGCTATAATAAACTCTGACGCTGGAACTTTTACCATTTCATTACACAAACTTGTCAGTATCTGTGTGTGTGTGTGTGTGTGTGTGTGTGTGTGTGTGTGTGTGTGTGTGTGTGTGTGTGTGTGTGTGTGTGTGTGTGTGTGTGTGTGTTTAGTGCAGGGAAAAGAAAAAAAGAAAATGGCGCATTGTTTCATGGAGATAAAATTAATTGTCATTTTGTAATGGGTTTAGATTGATGAAGCGTGGTGTGAAACATAATTCCGCAAGTTAAAATTTCACACAAAAGGGTGTCGGGTGAACTACATTCAGGAACAAATGACTGATTTCTCTCTCTCTTTTTTTTTTTTTTTTTGTTTGTGTGAAATTTTATTTCTGGAATTTTTATCTCAGCGCATCTTCTCCACGCGTTTCTGCCTAAAGCTGTGAAAGGTTGTTTGTTCTGCTAATTAACTTTATTACCCTGATAGCTCCCCACAGCCTTTTGACAAAAACAATTACCATTCTCTCTCTCTCTCTCTCTCTTTCTCTCTCATATTTTTTTTCACCACTGGCAGGAAGAGTATTAATTAGAAAACGGGGCCCGGGTCCGTAGCGCGTGAGCCTGCCATGTTTCCGGCGAGCCCTCGAGCCGCAGATAGCGTTACATTGTCAGCAGCAATTTAGCTCTCATCTGTCTCTGCTAATTATTGTCACATTCATCAAATTCATCAAGGAAAAGTGCTCTCAGAAGGATTGCATATTTGCAGTTAATATAGCATAAACTGGCATTAACCATCACCACATTTGGGATGATGAGAGGGACACAACTTATTCATCCCTAATTAGAGCAAGCTGGGTAATTAATTATACATTCCGCCTTATTACTTCAGAGTCCCAGATATTGTTTGCGGAAAAACTAGAGCGAGCTAGAGAGAGAGAGAGAGAGAGAGAGAGAGAGAAAGATGCAGCAGTGCTGGTGATGTGTTTTGTCACATGCTCTCCTCCATAATTCCCACCTGACAAACGTCCCCAAATCAGCGGGAAATTGCAACTTGTCATCCAGCAAATAAACTGCCGTAATAACTGATTAACGATCAGCACCTGTGACAGGTGTGTGCCAAAATGAGCTGCGGCAGGAAAAAAACAACATGAATAAATCACTCAGAGGCCACTTTGGACTTTAGATTTTTCACACCGATAGGCCAACTTGTTACAAGTTTTTCTTATATTCATAGTCATATGTTTAGGTAATAATCTGTTACTTGATGCTATATTTTGTTATTCCTGTGTGAAGGTAGCGGTTATTAGCAAGGATGTTAATATTGTTATAGTTAACATGCTTACATTTGAGTTTAACAGAAAAAAATGTCAGGTTTGAGTGTTAACTCGTAAAACTTATTTTCTTGCTCATTTGTCTTGCTCACAATGCTTAAGATCAAAGTTATAAGAAATACAGTGCAGAAGTACATTAGAGCAATCACTGAACTCTACAACACAACTATGAGATGGCGAGATGGCGCGCTGGGTAATGAAGAACATCGGATAAAAACTTTTAAACTAAACAAAAATTTAAGCTGAAAAATTCTGAGAGCAGCAGGGTGACATAATGGTCAGCATTGGCGTCTCGCACCTCCAGGGTCACGGGTTCAATTCTGCCTCTGGTCTGTGTGTGGGGGGATTGCATGTTCTCCCTATGTTTGGTGGGTTTCTCCCACAGTCCATGTCATGCAGATTATTCTAACTAGCATTCCCAATATGTCCATTGTGTGTGTGCCCTGTGATGGATTGGAATCCTGTCCAGTGTGTATCAAGCTTGTGACCTAAGACTCCTTGGATAGGCTCAGTGGACCCTGTACAGAGGATAAGCAGTATAGAAGATGAATAAATGAAATTCTGAGCTTTTTAGTTTCAACTTCTTTGAAGACCACACCTTCATATTATAATGTGCGAATCATTCAAATGATATTCTTTATCCAAGTACACAGAGAAATGTAGTATCTTAGAGTATTTGAATAACTAACTTTGTAGTCTTCACTGTTTAGCAGAAATGTTTAAAATGTCCTGTTAAGTCGAACCATCTTTCTCAACTGTCTTAACATTAGTATTAGTATTGGTATCATTATTAGTATTAGTTCTAGTCGTAGCAGTAGTAGTACTAAATTGTACAAAAATGTTCTCCATTTTACTTTTAAAAAAATTAACAAAAAATTGGATGGGCTAATGTTTTAAAGAACAGTGTATAATGTTTAGTGCCCTCTGCTGCATGTGAGTGGAATTGCAATCACAAGCAATACCGTTAAAAACACTTTTTTTCCACTTTGTCTCTGTTGAGAAACCCTACAACAGCTTGTTTCCCTTCCAGTGACAGTTTCGGGTAAACCCCACTTAGGTATATCCCCATGATGTGTGCCTCAGTGTTTGTTTGTTTTTTTAAGGAAAATAGGTGATGTTTATTTCTGGCCCGGAAAACAATAAAGAACCTAGCGAAGACATTGCATTGGTTTATATTTCAAATCAATGAGTGTCAATTAACAGTGATATTGTGTGATTGTTACAGGTCTAAAGACATATTTACACTTTGTGGTCTGCATTTTTAACGCTTCCTATAATATAGCATAATCATTTTAATGTAATCATTTTACATTTTCCTGCTAATCATTTTTTGTAGAAATAATTTTCTGATGTGTTATGTATTTATTGCTGGCTTATAGAGTTGTTTTTAATGAAAAGTAGTGGGCCAGAAAAATTTAAACTCAAACTTTAAATGAAGAAACAAAGGAGAGCTGTTTTACGTATATATATAATTTTATTAGACAATATCAATGAAACTTGAAAAATTATTGCAGATCTAATGATTTTTATAGTTTATAGATGCCACCTTTGATCACTTTTTCAGGGATCAGAATTTCTGTTCTGATAAGTGAACTGAACAATATGGGTCAGGTTTATCTTTCAATAAACAATCTTCTTCTAGGGTTCTTTAACGGTTCTTTTATGATTCTTTAAGGGTTATTAAGGATAATTAAGGGGTTTCAATATTGGGGATTAGGGTAAGAATGAGACATCATGTGTTTAAGGATCAAATCTTACCATACAATGTTTGTTTTAACCAGTAATTTCAAATACCTTTGAGGGAAAGGAACATTAATTTAAAAAACATGGCAGCGGTATTTAACAAACATTCAATCATTCAAGACATTATAATCAACACAACAGGAGAAATTCAAAGTTTAAAAAATCATGCAATGAATCATATCATATTGTTTTTTTTTCTTGTTGGAATTTTTATCTTTTTAAAATGCTATCTATACACACTATAATAATTTATGCAATAGACAGTTAAGAAGCAAACCAAAACCTTCCACCATACAGTCCTTCACAGTGTGCTGAACCTTGTGCTTATGTATGAAGAGCAAGCAGCAAACTGACATTTCAATCAAGAAGTGAAAATGAACAGGCAAAGTGCTACACGTCAAAGAGGGCAATCGGGAAGAACATGGAGAATCCTCTGAACATAGGCGTCCCTTCACATTCCATGAGGATGTCAGATTAAAGGTAACACACGCGAGTCAATATTGGTACACAGTGACCCTGAGTTGCCTCCAAGCAAAAAACCATTAAGCCCAACATTTCTCCTGTGAGTGTTTATCACAGGAGGACGGCTTACACGTCCCCCGGAGCAGATATTGAAACTGATTACACAATGGAGGAATCGCACAGAGGGGACCGGCAGGTCGACCCCCGGCAAATAGGAAGAGAAAATCTTAATCTGCAACAACAATGGCTGCTCTCTCGAAACCCTATCATTTTCACTTCCGTTGCCGTCCATCGTCCGACTGCGAATGAAACCCGACGAGTGGATATGGTGCCGAAAATTGGATCAGAGCTAACACTGCTTCCTCTTTTTTGTTCCCCCCATTCCTCTTTTTTTATCAGCAGCTGCCAAAGGTCATCTGACATAATAGATGATGAGTTTAAACCCCATTTGCAATTTCCAATTTAGCCAAGGCCTCCAAACCCCACAGCGATAAGAGTTTCCTCCTGTCATGGCCTGTCACGAACATCACTGCGATCAGCGTGAACTTGCAGCACAGAAAGAAAGTGAAGAGAGAGAGAGAGAGAGAGAGAGAGAGAGAGAGAGAGAGAGAGAGAGACGCCTATCGCCAGTAGGAGAGATAACGAAGCAAAGTTGGGAAGTTGGCAGGAAAATGCCATTTGTGACATGCGATTGTGAAAATCGGTCAACTCTCATCCCTATGTCTCATGTTCATTTCCATTATATAAATCAATAATTTATTTTATATCAATCAGTGCAAATGTTTTAATGTTCAAATTGCCAAATGCATGGAAGTCATCATCAAAACAACTGAAGCAATAAATGAGAAATGAGCATAAATGGAGTCATGAATGGCATGAAATTATTCCACTTTTTTGTCAGAAAAGCAAAAGCACCATTCCATTTCCTTCCACCTTTTTAGCAAAGCAGTGGTGAAAAATAAATAAATAAATAAAGTCACAACATTCTTGAGATATGATAACCAAATATAAGGTTTTGCTTATATGAATGCAACATATAGAAAGCAAGCTCTAGTTCATTTCTCTATTTTCACTATTTATTTCTTTTTTATTTATTATAAAGTTATGTCTTAATGATGCATAAAGTTCTTAATGATTTATCTCTGAATATCTTACTGATCTTCTAAAGCAGTGTATCCTGTCTCAAGCACTTTCTTGAACTGAGGCAGGTTAACAGTTAACATTTTGAATAAAATAGCTCAGACAATACCAGAAGTATTATTTTATCATTTTTTCGTTAATTCTTGTTAAATAATTTTCAAGAGTTTTTCCATTACTCCGTCCATATATGGATATATTGTCTATTGCTGTGGAGTGTTTTATTCTTTGTGTAATTTGTAACTTTTTTAAATAAGGCACTTTTAATGGACAAAAAATGAAAAGAAGTTTTATAATTAAGTAAGGAATTCTACATTATAATATATTATTATAATACCTCTATGGTGTAAATGTGTGTTATTCCTCTTACAGAACATCAGTTTGCCAAAAAATTAAAATGCTTAATTTTTTTTAATAGACCAAATGTCACATAACAATTTATAGTTATATACAGTACAGAGAAAAAAGTATAATATTGTTCTCATTCATCATTCTCACTTACATTATGGCACCTATGAAGTAGTTGTTCCCCCACCAGTCTATCTTTTCTCTCTCTCTCTCTCACTCAAAGTTAGCAAGGTAAAATCACAGCTTGTCATGTTACCAATTTTGTTTGTTTGTTTTTTTTCAGAAGTGATGGCACTCCCATTAGCTGTTGAACTGAATAATGTCAGTTACATCAATAACATCTACAATGTTGTACTAGTAATATTTTTCTCTCAGTCACCTTGAATTGCTAAACAACACCCTAGCTTGCTATGATATATTATAATGCCATATTACTCTGTTTAGGCTGCTTCCAAACAACAGCACAAAAAAGGCGCTCCATCAAATTCAATTTAGCACTGGCAGAGGAGGACAGCTGAGAGAGGCTGTGAGGATGTGGCGAAAGGCTGCGAGAGGCAGCGAGAGGCAGTGCTGAATGGCGAGAGGCACTCAGAGGCACTTGGCAAAGCGCTGCTGTGCCAGGCAAAGAGATGGAAATCACACAGAACAGCTGTGACTAATACCATCTTGTAAGTGCTATATAGCTTTGAAAGAAAGACCTTGGAGTGCTTCAGAACAATCCGGAGAAATAGAGGAGGAGGAGAAGGAGGAGGGGGAAGAGGAGGGGGATAAGGAGAAAGTTCCCCTCAAAAATCAAAATGGCCAAGAGCGCCTTAACATTTTTTATTGATAAACAATAGTATCCTAGATATATCTCTTCTTTGTTGTTCAATAAATTGCAATGACTGTGATGGATGTTTCTAGAAATTATTTAGTAAAAAGAGAATATATACTGTGTGAGGATAGATAGATAGATAGATAGATAGATAGATAGATAGATAGATAGATAGATAGATAGATAGATAGATAGATAGATAGATAGAGTATTTTTTAGATGAAGCTCAAGGATAAGGACAAACACAAATTTGCAAAGGAGAAAAGAGGGAGGTTTCATTAATGATCATGCCAATCCATTTCCATCCATTGGCAAAGCAAAGAAATAAGTAGAGAGAGAGAGAGAGAGAGAGAGAGAGAGAGTGTGTGTGTGTGTGTGTGTGTGTGTGTGTGTGTGTGTGTGTGTGTGTGTGTGTGTGTGTGTGTGTGTGTGTGTGTGTGTGTGTGTGTGTGCGAGTATGTGTTTGTGTGTGATCATGGCCCTCTTAGACAGCTGAGCATAGACACTCTCCCTCATCTTCCACTGGCAAGAACAATGTGGACGGAAGCAGTGAAACTCTGGGACACATGACAAGCGTCTTCATCGGCACATTAATTGCTCAAATTGAAGCGGTGCCACATCTCTCCGAACTAGACAGGGCCGTAAGTTCCTTTGATATGATAATGGCACGCTTCTTAGCCGGGGGAAAATGCAAATTGCAGCCGGTAATTTGGCATTAGGCACCTTCCAACACCACAGTCCAGAATCCACACTGCAGACTCCATAATCAGTTAGACAATATACCGCAAAACTCAAACATAAAGATATCGTGTACCTCTCACAGAAGAACAAATCAGTGATAATCTGTGAATTGCATTGTTAACTTTCACTGAACTCTAACTAACAAGCCTTAACCAAATGTTACCTCTAACACAAATTTAATAAGCTAGCTATAATTAATGCTAGGGTAAATCACACTATTTAAGTGTGCAAAAGTGTACACAAGACTTCCTGTCATTGCATAATTATTCATTCATTGCTTCATTAATTTTCAACACCTATGTAAGGTCATGGGGCCAGTAGCTTATCCCTGGAGTATCTGGAGGAAACCAAAAAGCATGGTAAAAACTTGCAGACAGGGGGCAAGATCTGAACTCCCAACACTGGAGGTGTGAGGCTAACCAGTGGACCAGTGCTCTTGTATTTTAACCAAACTTGGCTAACATGGCTAAATATTTGCCATCTTAGCTAGGTAATATTAAAGAAGCTATACAATGAACTGATAAGGTGCTTTTAAAAAGATCTCTAGCAATTTTTTGCCCTACTGTGATACAGCTGATCAAGAGCTATTTAATAAGATGCTTTACTACTCCAGTCAGGGGCTTCATCAATTCCATAAGGGGGTTTAGCCAATAATAAATTGAATTCACTTCAGTTCAATTCAATTCAGTTCAATTCAATGATATTGTATAGTGCTTTTAATAACAAAACTATATAGAAAGAATTCTGGAAACAAATCTGATAAATGAAAATAAACAATTGTAAATTATAGTTATAAGCTTCCCCCAGGCGGCACGGTGGTGTAGTGGTTAGCACTGTCGCCTTGCACCTCCAGGGTCCTGGTTCGATCCCTGGCCAGGCTTGATTCCCGTCTCTGTGTGCATGGAGTTTGCATGTTCTCCTCGTGCTTGGTGGGTTTCCTCCGGGTACTCCAGTTTCCTCCCACAGTCCAAAGACATGTAAGTTAGACTAATTGGCGTTCCCAAATTGCCTGTAGTGTGTGAATGAGTGAGTGTATGTGTGTGTGTGTCTGTGCCCTGCGATGGATTGGCACCCTGTCCAGGGTGTACCCTGCCATGTGCCCCAAGTCTCCTGAGATAGGATCCAGGCCCCCGTGACCCTGAATACAGGATTAAGCGGTATAGATGATGAGTGAGAGTGAGAGCTTCCCCCTGATGAGCAAGCCATAGCCAATGGTTACAAGGAAAAGGTCCCTGAGATGACAATAAGAAGACACCTTGAGAGGGATCAGACGCAATAGAACCCATTCTCATTTGTATGATACCAAACATCAGTCACTGCCATATCTGCATCCTATAAAGCTTAAAGTTTAATGTAATGGGAAATAAAATCCAGGATAATAAAAAGTCCATTTTGTTGTTGGCGACTCAGATATAAAACTGTTTTGGAGAATTTCATACTATTTTAACACTATAGTTCAATACAGAGCAACTGCCTGCATCAGCCCAGTTCAAGATCATCTTCTTGATCAGTTTAAACTCAATAAAATTTAATAAGTCAGATAATATTCCAGGATAGCCAGGGGCTTTGGCAGTAGTGGTCCAACCTGTACTGTCTTCTACTATCAAGTACCTCATCAATAGAGCCTGGGGTTTCAGTCCCCAGAGGCTTCACCAGTCCCGTCTGGGGTGTCCAGTCTTGGGTTTTGGTCAATCAGCCAACATATTAGTTCATCCCAGGGCTTCGGACAACAAGGGAATTCAACCAGGAGCTTTGTCCAATCCGGATTTTTTTTTAACAAATCAGTAAGAGACTTTGGCCAATTTTGGGTTTAACCAGTTCAGCCATTGGCTACTTTATTCCTGCCAGAACTTTGCTCCTTGCTACTGGATGTTGGAAATTTCCTTCAGTAAAGATCAATAAAGTATCTATCATGAACTGTTACTATCAAAACAGTGTGGCAGTAGAATAAGTGCAATACAGCCAGAACTACTGTCTGATTATGTCTGCACACATTGTGACTAATCAGAATCCAGAATTGAACAATTTATATATAGAACTAGATTGGGCAAAAAAGGCATACATGGGAGAGTTTCAAGGCAAAAGCCACTGCTAACCAAAAAGAGCACAAATGCTCATTTGCCAAAAAATATCTTACGTATACCTAAGACCATTGGACAAGTAGTCTGTAGACTGATAAACGTTTTGGAAGGTGTGCATCCTGTTAAACCAGGTGTAAAAAATAACACAGCATTTCATAAAAGATGAACATCATACCAACATTCAAACATGGTGGTGGTAGTGTCATGGTCTAGGGCTGCTTTGCCGCTTCAGGACCTAGACAACTTGCTATAATTGATGGAAACATGAATAATGTTTCAACAAATCCTGAAGGAGAATGTTCTGCCATCAGTTCATGACTCATGCAACAGGACCTGAAATCACACCAGCAAGTCCACCTCTGAATGGCTCAAAAAACTCAAAAAGTAAAGTTTCGATCTAGTCTAAGTCACATAAATCAGATTTATTTCACCTTAAACAGGCAGTTCATGCTTGAAAACCCTACAGTATGGCTGAATTAAAACAATTATGCAAAGAAGAGTGGGCCAAAATTGCTCAAAGCAACGTGAAAGACTCATTGCCAGTTATCGCAAATGCTTGATTGTAGTTGTTGCCTCCAAGGGGGGTCTTATTAAATTTAGGGGCAATTACTATTTCACATAGGGCCAGGCACGTTTGGACAGCTTTTTCCCTTAATAAATGAAATCATCATTTAAAAACTACATTTTGTCTTCCGTAATATAAAAATTTTTGTTAAAATATTTGTTTGATGATTTCAATAATTTAATGAGACAAATAAGCAACCAAAAAAATCAGTAATAAGTACTTTTTCACTGTACTATTTCTTCACATCATTTCTGTCTAAATCATGAAAGATTCACCGTACCTTGCTAGTAAAACCTCACCACAAGCATTAACTTGTTAATGGGTCATTCTGACCCAAAGAAAAGAGCTTCCTGTGTGTAACTTCTGACTAAGAGCTGAACACAAGCACTGTTTCAGTTGTCCTCACTACATCTCAACAGTAAGGAATGCACAAGCTGCACACAAACTCCTCTCCACATTCTCAGGCTGTGTGTTCCGGGCACTGATGCTGCTGATGAAGTCATTGTAAACTAGAAGCTGAAAGCGCTATCACGGCGATCCTGCTGGAAAAGCCACCATTACAGGAAGCGGTTGGACTTGGCGGACGAGTTGCTGTGCGTCACACTCCCACACGGATCAGAGACCTCACAGCTATGCAAAGGTCAACCATGACTTTTAACCCTTCCTTCTATTCCATTCAAGCACCTTGCATCACTTCCTCCTTCCTCAGTATGAGATGCTAAATTTATATCAAACACCAACTCATCAGCATGATTTAAGACACAATTTTTTTTTGTGTTTATGCATCATTCATTAGTTTAGTGACTAATCATAATGACAATCATTTATTAGTGCTCTTGTTGCTGTTATTATTATTATTATTATTATTATTATTATTATTATTATTATTATTGTTATATGACTGCTAAATAAAGAAATTGTTCATTTGTGAAGAAGGCGTGGGAAGAGCCTCTGTGCTTGTTAGCCAACAGTTAAGGAGGTGTGGCTTTTGTGTTTGTCAGCCACACTGAAGAAAATGTGCGAAAAGCCCTTGTCTCTGTCAGTCACAGTAAAGGAGTAAGTGTAAGCATGACTTCTGTGCTTGTCAGGCTCAGTGAAGGAGATGTGGGCATGGCCTCTGTATATGTCAGTGACAATCAAGTAGGTGTGGCCTCTGTGTCTGTCAGTCAGAGTAGTGGGTGTGGTTTGTGTGCCTCAACCCCAGTTAAAAAAAGGTGTGGGCATGGCCTTTGTGCTTGTCAGTCACAGTAAAGGAGGTGCGGGTGTGGCCTCTGTGGCCGTTAGCCAGAGTAAAGGAGTAGTGATGGAAGCAAGACTGCTATACTTGTCAATACCATTAAAAGAGTTCTTGGTCTCTGTGTGTGTCAGTCACAGTGAAGGAGGTGTGGCCTCTGTATGTCCCAGTAAAGATGGTGCGGATGTGGCTTCTGTGTCCGTCATTCACTGTAAAGAAGGTGTGGTGTGGCCTCTGTACTTGTCATTCCTAGTAAAAGAGATGTGAGCATGGTCTCTATTCTTTACTGTCCCAGCAAGCAAGGTGTGGGGTTAAACTCTGTGCTTGTCAGTTACAGTGAAGAAGGTGTGGGCGTGGCCTCTGTGTTAGTTAGAGTTGGAGCTAATAGATGTTAAAAAGCAATTACGTTCACTAAAATTTCATTAACACAGAAATGAGAGAAGATGTCAGAGAAGATGATGAGTATGATGTTCAACTCAATGCAAAAATGCAAGCAGGGAATAAGAAGTTGGAAAGGCATTGCTACCAGGTGGACCAATCATAGTTGTTGTGATCTGCATTGCCACGATGTGCAGTTATATTTATGGCAAGGTGCATAAGGTGTTGGCAGGCAACACCATAGGGTACATGGCTACATGAGACCTGTGGTGTAAATTAGGTTACACGCTTCAATCTCGGTGACGTATGTGTCAGTCACAGTGAAGAGGGTGTGGTGTCTGTGCTTTTCAATACCATTAAAGCAGTTTTAGACATGGCCACTGTATCTATATGTATACTGAGCTAAAGGATTCTGTATTATTTGTTTGTTTGCTTGTTTGATGGCTTACTTGTTTAACATCTGATGATGCATTTGATTTACTCTCACTAATATACACTGTTGAGTTGATATGAGTCACACAGCGGCTATGATATAATCCTGGTTAATAAAATAAGAATCAACCTGTCAGCATGGATATTTGCACTCTATAATATAATTATCAGGTGTGGGTTTCACGCAAAGATAGAAAATTATAGCTTGTGCTTTATTCTGCAGCTACTCCCTTGTATTGGACAGGTAAGTATAACATCTGGAAGCCTGACTCTGTATGACTGATGTGTTTAAGCTGTTTTTGAACCTGGTCTGTCTGGTTAGTCCTGAACTGTTTCCTGAATACAGTGGCTTGGGGAATTGGTCCCCAAAAAAGTCTACAACGTTTGATGGAATAGAATAAAAATGTATTTAAAAAATAATAAAAACAAGTATTTCGTAACTATGTAACTATGACGACACTGATTAATTTTTAAGCCCATATACTTCTAATAAAACTCCCCAGAGCTAATATTGTTTCACACCCCATCCCCATTTAGGTTTTTTTTTTTTTTTTTTTTTTGCTGGCATGATTGGAAAACGGTCGTTTCTGTCTCACCCTCAGTGATGAAAGAGCTCCATTCATTCGACTCTGATGACTGGCATCGTGCCCCTTTCACTACCCCAACTCACTGTCACTCTGGAAGCAACAAATTGGTACATTCTCAGAATAATAATTAGCACAGCCATGAACATGCTATTGTTTCGGCTGCATAATGAGCAAACGGCCACCGGGTCACATGATCACTGTGCTCAGACTTGAACAAAGGGGTGGGGGAGTAACAATAAATTAATCAAATAAATAAAGTAATAAAGAAATAAAATACACAAATAAGAAGACACAAAGTTTACACTTACATATTTTATATGACCATGTATTCATACAATAAATAAATAAATTGCTTGTTTACTTCCTTTTTTTTTTTGTAAATACTTTTCGATTTTATACCTTAGATAATGTGTGATTGATATTAGATTAAACCATTAATGTGGACATATTACTGTAGAAATATTTTTCATATTATATATTTTGTATGTATTTATTAATGCATATTTATAATTAACTTATTCAATTTATCAATGCATTTTCTTTAATTGATTTGGTCATCCTTAAAGGTTTTTGGAGGTTCCAACAAATCATCCACTGAGTCATATGTTTTTTATTTATTTAAGTACCCTAAATTATTCAATGAGCTCTTAAAAACCCTTGAGGGACCCTGTTTCTAGGAGTGTTTGTCTGTGCAGTACAAACTCCAGATTATTCCTCATTACACAACAATTAGTTCCGTCCATGCAATTTGATTGGACAAGAAGTATTCCATAAGTGTTGATATATAGAATAACAGTACTGGGATGTTTTACTATATGTGTCTATTTGGTTTACATGTGTTTTAATCAGAGCCATCATGCCCATTCAAAATGTTTAGATTTGACGGCAATAAAAACTGTTCATTACCATTTCCGCAGTGGGTGTTTTAATTAGCCTTACTACTACAAATTAAAATCTAAAGGTGCTTTTCTGTATGTCTTTATTCTCATTTGAAGTCTGAATTGTGCACAAAGACACCACTCTCTGTATAGGGAATTTGGTAAATTACAACTAGAGAGCGCTGAGAAGTATCAGCTACTGTAGTAGACCGCTTACCAGCACAGTTGTAGGAGTCAGCAGGACATTATGAGGTGATATCACACTCAAGGTTGTGCTGTTGCACTGAATATCAGCATAGCCGTGACGTCTTCAACACTCTGTCGGCACCCTTGTGCCTACGGATGCATCATAGCGTTGCTGATATTCAGAACAGCAAACCTTCTCATGTGGTATTGCTTAAGTGTTATTCTAAATATCTGAAAGCTGTCATAAATGTAATATTTAATTAATTTAATCTGATATACCTTTTATTTATTTTTTTTATTTTTTTACAGTTTTTAATGGTTCTTTAAACTTTTATGAATATGTGGATGGGAGATTTCCCAAGCTGGGACATTTTCTGACAGGAAAACCTGTTTCTTCTTCTTAAAATTAATGAGAAACTGCCTGTTTCCCCCCAAAAAATAGCTTCAGGGATGATTGGACATGTCCTTTGACATGCCCTAAATGAGTAGAGCTCTCAATCCTCCAGTGCTGAACCCAAAGTTAAGCCACTGATTTTGTTCACTTGGATAGTTGTCTGAGTGAAATAGATAACTATCCAATAAAAAACAAATCAAGAGGAAACGGAAAGTTTACAAATTGATCCTGACAAGAGCAAATTAACTATGGGTTTCCTGTGGGTGCTCCGGTTTCTTCCCACACTCCAAAGACATGCAAATTAATTCAATTTATGCATATCTTTAGCACTTTTAACAATTGTCATCGTAGCAAAGCAGCATCAAAAGAATTATTTAAGCTTGTATGAAATGTAAATGTGTTTGAATCAAAAATGGTCAGATAGTCAGATAGTCCCTGATGAGCAAGCCGAGGGCGACAGTGGCAAGGAAAAACTCCCTGAGATGTCAGAAGAAAGAAACCTTGAGAGGAACCGGACTCAAGAGGGAACCCATCCTCATTTGGGTTAAACAGAAAGCAGGAATTGATCTGCATTCATGTATTAGGCGGTTCAGTATAACAGTTGTTATAACAGATGTTAATTGATGTTAATATGGAGTCCAGGTAGTTATTGGAGGCTCAGGTAGACTTGTAGGAAATTCCAGTCCTGAACTATTGAGTGACTGTAGCCAAATCCGCAGAGAAACAGCTGTCAACATCAGTCAAGGCCAAAACTGTCTTCCTAGTAGAGTGAAACCGTCCCCAGACATCGGACGCATCCCAAAGAGACATCCATGTGACAAGATCTCCAACCAGAAGTGGAACACCAGGCTGCGTCAGGTAGGTCCAGAGGGCCAAGGGAGTCTGGATCAATGGTAGCTCAGGAACGAAAAGTGTAGCTCGACAGAGAATTAAGTTAATTGACATTCCCAAATTTGTAGAAGATGAATGAACTATGAGCTGGATCAAGTTCTTTTTGGAGCCTATTCCAAAGAACTTGGGCACAAGATGGAGGACACCCTGGATGGCGTGCCAACCCATCATAGGGAACAGGCAATCACACACCGAATCATATACTCTAGGCAATTTGCAAACAATTACACCAATACATCATGGAAGGAAACTGGTGTACCTGGACAAAACACTCAAAGCACAGAGAAAGCATGCAATACTCGCAAAAACTGGCCGCAAAATTGAAGCAACCTTGGAGCCATGAAATTCACGCAGGTGATTTTAATAATCTGATATTCGTACCCAGCAAATCAATTTAAGCAGGTAGCTTAAATAGCTTGATTCTGAATACTTACAGTTTGAAAAGTACCTTTTTCATACTGTATATATTGCTGTATATTCTTGTACCCTTCAGTAAATTAGAAGCAAAGATACAACAGGTACAAATATTTCACTGTACATGTCATGCATGTATAAAGGACTGAATGAGTTTGTTTAGAGAATGCACACTGAACAATAGAAATCAAATACAGTGTGTTTCCTAATTAGTGTCAGTTTAGTTTAAAGACCAGAAACTTCTTCTCTTTCCTTCTCTTTAGCTAATGTAAGTTCATCTGGGGAAATATACTTGGGAATTAATTTTCTCTTTGGACATGACCGCATGCCCTGTCGCACTCTCTAACAGACAGCCAAGAGGCCTGTGGCATCCTGTTAGGCAAAAAAAAAAAAAAAAAAACCTTAAAAAAAAAAAAGAAAACGAAAATGAAAGACTTTATAGGGCAGAGATCAAAAATAAGTGCTGCTCTACAACATGCTGAGTCTTGAGGTGAAAAAAATAACAATGATTTCACATTCTTTAATTTTCTGAGCAAAATGGACAGCCATTTTCGGGGTCGAATAATTGTTTGAACCGAGGATTTTATCATTAATCCGGGAGGGCTGGCAGATCCGGGGTCACACTGGGGGTTGATTAGGTACGAGACGCACAAAGCTCTGCTCACTCGACGCCGTTGAAAAGAAGCAAGTAATTTAGATTCAGGAGTGGTCCGGGGGGCCGCCAAGGCTCGCTCCATTACCAGCCATTTTCAATTTCAGCCACACAATAAACATCAGCCTCGCCTCACCGTGGAAATTAGAACATTTGATAATGCGCAGGAGAGAGGTGAGACTCGACAGGATGACACAACCTCATAGACGAAACAGCCTTGAGATTGGCCTTGTGTTTGACTCGCTGTTTTCATAGCATTAGGATTTTTTTCCTTTTCTAAAGTGAAGAGATGCATGTGGCCTTGACTTCATCTTTTAAAACTAAGCAGATAATTCAAAATGAAGCATTTATACATACTTATACATGCACACACTTATAGTCTCTTATACTGTACAGTGTATACTCTCAGACAGTGTAGCCCTAAAGTATAATTTGTGTAATATGTGAATTGTGACATTTCTTTGAATTTAAAGCTTTCCATCAGACACCACAAACACACACACACACACACAC
>CM059219.1:13265755-13275755 GCA_030347435.1 Clarias fuscus
TTGTAGTTTGGCATAGGCATAAATAAAACAATGCTAACTGTTCAGGGACATTACAGAACAACTTAGAAGCAATTGTTAAGTGTACAAAGTGTTTTTAAAATGACAATGTTTTCTTGCAAAAATATGCCAGTGACTCGTTTTGAATGAGCATTTTGGCAGCTAACTGCTCTCTCCTCAGTACTGCAGACTGGACAGACCTACGTTCAAACAGGCTGCGACTGACAGTTAGTGTAATTAATGGTTGTAGTAATACATAATGTATAGTTAAACACCCGAGTGGTGCTACTGTCCATTATCACCCTTATGGAATGCTTCTCATCCAATCAGATCACTCGGTTGGATAATTACAGCTCACCAAACTCAAGGTCTGATTGCCGTGATTGTAGATTTGGCCATTATTTTTCATGCATAAAATGAAGCTTGTCATGCCATTTAGAGCATTTGTGGTGAGAATGTAGATTTGGGTTGGTGGACATTAGGACATTGAATGTCCTTTAGAAATACTTTAAATTAGACTCTGACTCTTCCACTATTTTGTCTAGTCTTTTCCAAATGATTTCTCTGCAATTTAGTCCCTTTTATTTCCACAATACCCAAGTGTGTACTCTCAGAAGTTCCCTGAAATTTTCTCCATGGTTTTGTTGATGTCTTGTTTCATCCAGTGATGTTCAGCCTTTCCATGAAGAGCCCAATCTGTCCCTCAAGTGCAGAGAAAAAAAGAGAAAGAAAAAACACCACCATCATCGTATTACAGCTTTTTTTTAATTCCTCTTCCACGTCACTGAGGCCATGTTCCAATCCGCCATCATTATGCTCACGTTTCTTTTCCTCCACACCTGTTAGTATCACACAGATGTGAATCTAGTGAGATGCAAAACAATCCGAGATAGGACTGAAACAATTACGGACAATTTTAGAGGGAAAAAGGGCCATCTGCTGTATGCATTACCTCTATTGAAACAAGGCTTTTGTAGCCTGCCAGCTTCATTTTTTATGAAGGGTCTCATGAAATATGTATATTTTCATAAACTGTCAAGAGTCTGTGTTTGTCCTCCTCTTTAAGGTAAGATGAAGGAGCTAGATTTGGTTTGGTGAAAATCTCCAGAAATTCATCAAATGAAGCACAATTAGTTCATCTCTTGATAGACACTGAGAAGTCACTCTATAGGATGCAGAAGAGTGAGAGCTCCTCCACCATCAGAGCTGATTACACATTTCAGGCCACGCTAATCATTCCGTTACATGCCAAATCACAACTTAGAACTGAACTGTGAAAAATTATGCATGGATAGGATAAAATATCTGAAGAGATGATATAAAACATGGTGGCCGGATGAATAGTTTTAAAATTATTCCTGCAAAAAAATATTATTAGTTCACTTGCATACGTGCGTAAAAAATAATCCCATTATAGCAACTGTTAGTATCTATGCAACTAACTTACATTAAGCTTACTTACTAAAGGATATCACTTTTTCTTCCTTGTTTGGTTATATTTATATTCATAATTAGCAATTACTGATCACCATTGTTGCCAACAAACAATCACTGATCACCACTCTTCATAAAGACCAATTACTGTTCACCTTTGTTCTCTTCTTGCAAAAAAATTTGTAGAAATTAGTATTATATGTACTGTACAAATCTACGACACATCATAATATCCAATACAATCTGTTGCTGAAAAGTTGTTTCACGCATTTCTCGGGTTCGATCTGAAGGAATCCGGATCTCTCCATGACATGGCTGCTGGACGGTGAACAATCCGTCATGCAGTCTGAGCAAAGCCTCATGGGAAATGATATACTCTGCTTTACATCACTGACCCCTTTTTCTTCAATGTCCAGACCTCTTCAGATCGATCTCAGTGCCACACACCTCAATCAGGCCGATAATTAATTTCATATCTCAGACCACAAACATCCTCTAACCGTGGATGTTTAGGTGTTTGTAGCAGTATAATTTAGCTGGCGACACTATCGGCTCAGAGTTTAGCACCTTTGCTAAATTGGATGCATTGATGTGGAAGAAGAGGTTGAGCTTCCTTTCAGAGGCTTCTCAAAGCATGAGAGATCAGCAGATTGAGTCTTTTATGGCAGAGTGTGTGGGACGGGTATGTATCCATGTGTAACATTAGGTCACAGATACAGGAGCTGTTGATTAGCTCTGTGAATTGATCACCTCTGGGCTTCACTTTTTTAACTCACTGTCATAGTTTTATTTTTAATCATATGGTGGACTTCAGATGTAAAGAATCTGGGAAATTCATCAGTACGAAAACATTAATAACACTTATAAAAACTAATGGGTGGGTTGAGAGGTAAGTCTGTGATATTAACCTTTTTTTTCAGCACAGGATCTAAATCAATATGCTGTTCACTGTTTGTGAGATGCCTTCTTACATCATAAAGTATTGGAACTAGTGTAACTTGACCATAATGCAGCTTTTGACACTACTGATCATACTATTCTTCTTGTTAGATTATAAAAAGTTGTGTTAAGGGAATGTCTCTCATGCTTCAAATCTTATTTGACTGATCATTATCAGTTTGGAGGTGCAAGTGGTGATGTCTCTATTAATACTAAAGAAAGGGTTGTGTTCTACATGGTTCTGTAAAGACCTTGGTGTGATTATCGAGTTCAGTCTTTCCTTTGAATCTCATGTAGGTAACATTACGAGGATAGCTAAGATAACTAGGATATTGTTAAGATCAGAAACATGACGCAAAAAACTTCTGTTACCTCTAGATTGGAATAATGTAATGCCTTATTGTTTCGATTTTCCATTAGAAAATTTCCATTTTCCATTACCTAATACACACTGCACTGACTCTCAGTCAAACTCTGCACTAAATCTAATATACTACAATTGACCTATAAAGTAGGCTTTGAAGCAGTTAGAAGTAAATCTGTAACATTAGATTTTCCAACCTCTTCAAGACCGAGGCGTTTATGCTGTTCTGTGACTATTGCATGTTTTTGTACTTCAATTGAAAACTGTTTGTAGCTACTACAACATAAGTAAGAACAATGAAATAACTTACTCAAATTCTATAGCAATAAAAAATGTGTCAATCTATAATATTTTTTAATCAGTAACAAATTGGTTTGGTACAAGAGAAGTAAATCATCTGGTTATACAGTATGCGATTATATAGAAATTAATGCTAAGTATTAAGTGGTCTCATAACACAATGCCTGAGCAAGTCTTTTACAATCTGCCATGCCTACACTGATCAAAATGTGTAGACATTTTATTGGTACCTTTAATAGTGGCCATGTTATATGTATAGTGTTGTGCACCACTTGGGGTGTTTGGATGCTGTTGGACCTGTGTCTCAGATGTTCACTCAGGCTTGTGGCATTCATTCTTATGATGTGTCTTGTTGCTTTATGTTCCAAAGGACCCTCATGTCTCTTTCTACTCTCTGGCTCTCCCTTTTAACTATGCTGGCAAATATAGTTGCTGCTTCCCCTCTGTACACAATGAACATTACACTGAACCATTACATGACAATGAGCATGTCTAATAATATGCGTTTCTCTATTCCTGAGTTTAGTGATCCTGACCACCTCTTGCCCTACTTCTGGTCGGAGCTCTGATCACTTGGGAACCACTTGCTGTTGCTGAGTCTTCATCAGAAAACAATTGATAATGTAAACAAAATAGACTTCTAACTTAAAACTATTATGAATCCCTTGGATACAGTGTTGATTTTTTTTGACTATATAGCACACAGTTATAGAAAGAAAGTATTTACAACCACAGTATCTGGTGTCACCTAAAGTAGATGGAGTTGGTTTCCCGTCATCTCCTGCTTGCTCATTAGGGACAAATTTCTGAATTAAAAAATGATATCTGGAATTTATAAATTTATGTAATGCTACTTTATTAGTGCTGCATTTAAGAAACCTGTGACTTGCATCTGCATCAAAAAGAAGGTGTTGCTCTTCTAGTACAGTAGCTCTGACAGTAGTGAAGTTGCAAATCACAGGTTAATAATGTGCTCGTTATAATGCTCATTATAATACATTTTTAGTTCTATAGTAATAGCACGGGTTTGTTCTTTAAAGATTTATGAAAAGGTAATGCTTTGAAGCAGTTAGAAGTAAATCTGTAACATTAGATTTTCCAACCTCTTCAAGACCGAGGAGTTTATGCTGTTCTGTGACTATTGTATATTTTTGTACTTCAATTGAAAACTGTTTGTAGCTACTACAACATAAGTAAGAACAAGGAAATAACTTAATCAAATTCCATAACAATAAAAAATGTGTCAATCTATAATATTTTTTAATCAGTAACAAATTGGTTTGGTACAAGAGAAGTAAATCATCTGGTTATACAGTATGCGATTATATAGAAATGAATGCATTGGTATTGTAACAGCAACTAGTGCTTTATTGCACCACCTCATTACTCAGTACATACTTTAGCTAGAAATGGCATTACTGCTCTAGCACTAGGTATGAACTAGCTAGCTAAAGTTATAACGTAACAGTGGCCATGGGAGCTTTCTACAAAAATTGTCTTGAACTTTCAGTATATAAATTATTATTAATAATGCACTACATTTTACTGATTTTCCCACATTAAAATGGTTTATACTGCAAAACGGTACATGATTTGAGACTGAAGTGTCAGGCATGCGTTTGCTCTCGCAGCAGCGTGAAGAATAATTAAGTATGTTATTTTTGGTGCCAAAACCGTAATTTCCATATTTCATTATTCATGAGCTTCGCTGGCAACGAGTCTCACCCATGCAGGTTACAGTAAGCATCTGCTGCAGCAGATTAAGCTAAGAAAACCCGTCATTATCCACACCCACACGCGCACACACACAGACACACACACACGTTCATTTCTATGCGTGGCTGCATTGTAGATATTTCTCCCCACCCCCCCATCTGAGTGTATCACATTGAAAGAGCATTAAAGCAGAAGCTTGTGAATATGCGCCATTCATTGCTCATTGTTCACGCCAAGGTAAGTGGAGTAACCTTTCGACTCTAATCACTGCTCCGAGAGCACAGAGAGCGAGAGGAGTGGAGGAAAAAAAAAAAACTAGTGTACAAATTCAGCAGATGCTCCCTTTTGCATGTAAGATAGTGTGTGCAAGGAAGCAAGGCTAATTCTCCCTCTCTCTGTCTTTTTTCTTGAAAATCAAATTAAAGAAGTGCAGCAAGCAAAACATGTAAACTCCTTCATGCTTCTTCATGGCTGTGTTCAAGTGACGCATATCTCTCCACTCTATTGTGTGAGAGTTGTGAGTAAAAAACACAAAACACACACACACACACACACACACACACACACACACACACACACACACACACACACACACACAAATCAGCAATAACACACTTGTCATAGGGATCAGTGTCCTTCTTCACAATTTCACGTTCAGACAAGGACTAGTAATGTTCATGTTATAAGCCAATATCAATCATATACCAATGGAAAATATACAATATGACAGAAAAGTATTAATGCTTGTCCACACATTAATTGTAATGTTCTAAAATCACATCAAGTTCTCGAATTCTTTTTGAATTATTAAAAGTTTACTTACTGCAAACATTCTTCTATTACATACAGGTACTGTTAAAAAGAAGAAGTGGCAATAAATTTGATAATTGTGGCACTTGTATTGTATTCGGTGTGTGTGTGTGTGTGTGTGTGCGCGTGTGTGTGTGTGTGTGTGTCTGTGTGTGTGTGTGTGTGTGTGTGTGTGTGTGTGTGTGTGTGTGTGTGTGTGTGTGTGTGTGTGTGTGTGTGTGTGTGTGTGTAAAAATAGTTTAAGAGTGTGACTTACTGTCTGTGTGACATAGTGCATGTCGTATCAAATACACACCCATCTGCCCCACTCAAAGGCACACTTTAAAATCCCCCCTTGTATCATTAAAAGACATGCCCAACTATCCCACTCAAAAACACAGCCAGCCATCTCTTCAAATATAAGGACACACACCCTTGTCCAACTCCCACTTATAAATTATCTATCTATAAATTGTCCCACTATCCCATTAACGCCCTTTGGTCACAAATACACACCCATCTGCTTTACTCGAAAATACTCCCAGCTGAGCCCCTCAAATATACCCATCCACCTGTTACATTTAAAGACACACCCACCTGTCCTACTTAAAGACACACCCGTTTTATTAACATATAGACAGAGAGAGGCATTTATTCAGTTTCTCATGTAAATAAATTTTTATTTTTAAAAGGATATTTAAAAGGATTTACATCCTCAGTTTGTTAGGACCAAAGTTTAACAACGATTAGAACTTTACAAATCACCTACACTGGAGATATATAAGGGATATAAATGTAAAGTGGTACAGTAAATCCGCTCTATTAAGGGTCTATTAAACAGAGGTGCTGATAGCTAAAGGCAATGCCATTGTGTACATATTTGTTTTAGCTGCAACCGCAACCTCTGCTATTATATATATATATATATATATATATATATATATATATATATATAAAGTGTTTCACGGATGATGAATTATGCTAATCCATCAGATGCACTGGACTAGAAATGAATGAAGTCAGTGAGTGAAGGTGAGATTAGTCTATCCTCCGATCTATTTACAGGCCATGGGGTGTGTGTGTTTGGAGCTCGGCTCCCGTTTCACTGCTTATTATTCCATCATCAATGCTTCATTTCATCTTCAACACCCCCCCCAAACACCCCCCCCCCCCCCCAATGCGCAGTACACACATGCAAACACACACACACACACACACTTCCCGCATCACCAAACTCCATTTAGAGCCGCATGCTCATTTGACCAATATTTGTTAGCATATTAGCATGTAATGGGAGGAGGGAGTATTACTAGCCAGCGTGACAGAAAAAAAAAAAGAGAAAAAAAAAGCAGACAATGCGAGCTTCTTTCAGATTATTTTGAAGACATATCACGGTTTATTGAACATCATATTGTTTTCAGATTGATTATTGAACCTGGATGAGGTGAAGGGAGAAATGTAATAAATTAAGGTGTCACAAGAGGGCATGTGCAGAGATTACATTTACCTGACGGTATTTATTCATTTAAATTACAATATCAATATATAGCTCTTATGTTATGGGATTGTCTGTTTGTGCAACTTTTAAAATAAATAAAACTGTACTTATGAAAGGAATTAAGCACTCCTTGCTATTTTGTTACAGGAATCAGTAACGTAATCAGATAAGGCAGAGATACTGTTACCACCTCAAAGTTACTTCCAGTTTCCTATAACAAGCAAGTTAGCAAATTAGTTCATGTTCTCACTTATGTCATAGCATCTATGAATAGCCTTCAATAGCCTCAGTTTTTTCTTTCTCTTTTGAGGTTAAGATACCAAAGGCAGAAACATATACAGTTGCAGCTTAATGCTTGACTGTTACAAAGTGCTGAATACTCCTTCAATAAATGTTTAATAAATGTCCTTAAGGTACGTCCTTACAGAAAACTTTTAATAAAAAAATTGAAGAATATAAGTACATAAGTATGATTTTGCAGACCTAGGAAAACAGAAACCATATCTTTGTAGTTACTGTACATTAAGGTGGTTTTAATATATATAAAAAACATATTTATTTCTGCCTAAATAATTGAACAACTTGTTATGAATAGCTTAAAAGCGATTTATTTGGTTTAATATGGTGCTGTTCTTAATTTAGAAAGTTCCATAAATTTCTCTACTAGTTAGTCTAATCTAAGTTAATAGTAGAATCAGCAGCAGCGGTAGAAGAAGCAGTAGTAATAGAAGTAGTAGTGGTATTAGTGCTTATGTATTTATTAGATGTTTAAAAATATTTTTGATTGGATATATTTAAAACATTTTTTTAAATATTTAATACATCAAGTAATTTGTCTAGAGTAGTTTGTTTGTTTGTTTGTTTGTTTGTTTGTTTGTTTGTTTGTTTATTAGCAAATACCGAAGCTTGAAATGTTTTGTACATGTAAAAAAGATAAGATCTGCTCATATAAAAATGCAGAGTTTAAGGAACCTTATTAATCATTAAATTAATGCTATTTTTATTTTATTGATATTATGAAGTGTCTGTGATGATATGTCTTATCACAATATATTGTGTAATTGCTCATTGCCAGTGTAACATAAAATACTTGGGAAAGAGAGTGTTCAATGGAGCCAATCTAAATGCTTCTGATTTAGCATGTGAGATGCCGTGTGAATCTACAGTCCAATCTAAATATCCCCTCCTCGTCGTCATCCTCCTCCTCCTCCTCCTATTCCACTCTCTCACTCTCTCTCTCTTTTCTCCTGCAAGCGAGCAAGAGAAAAAACATATTTCCATTTTAACGCTTTCCAGATGATCAAAGCATCAGCTTAATATAATCAGCTCAAAGCCCGTTTTTTTACCAGCCGACCCTACCGCTGTGTCTGGGGAGCCCCTCTCTCAGCGCCGCTATCTGCTCCCAAACAGGTGCTATAATACTAAATTAATTAGTCGGAGAAGATGCACCTTGTTCTCGGCCCCCTTGTGGGTCATGGCCTCGAGGAATAAACGCCATCTGGGCTCGAGTTGGCCCTCTGGGACTCGACTTCACTGCTTTTTACATGACAATTAACCCTATTAGCCCCCAGTGCACCATGCATATGCTTTAGTTTTTCACTAGGGAGACTTGAGGCAGGGTTTTAGAGCCTCAACACGTTGCCTTCAGCAAATATTTACACACGCATCAAAATGTGTACATGATATCCAAGCTTTTGTCTTTATTTAACATTTTCTTTTTTTTCCCTTCATTCAGTCACTTTTACTAAAAATGAAAAGGGACAATGAGTCTTGGCATTGTCTAGTTCTCTTTTTTTGATGTTCTTACTAACTTCAGGATAAAGGAAATGTTGGATGTTTCCGGTGCATAACATAAATAAATGTACAAATAAATGGATAAAAAGTATGCATCATCCTTTTTTTTTTATACAATCATGTTCACCAAAAACAGAGAGAGAGAGCAAGAGAGAGAGAGTCTGCTAAAAGAATGATTGGTTATAGCTAGTATAGCATCAATGAGAACAGGAACTAAATTGTCACATGGATATTCTACAACATTAAATGTTGTAATGAATCATTAAACATTCTGTCATTCATTGATCACTTAAATGTTTAGCAAAATCCAATTGTAAAGGAAATAGAATTTACAGCTATGTAGTGAACGTAGGAGCATTTCAACACCCAATGTGAAAAGAGCTTAAGGAATTGGGACTAAATAGCTGTGTAGTCTTAGGAAAACCACTTATCAGTGATGCTAAGTAGAAATAAGTGTTTGAGTTTGCTAGAGAGCATTAAGAATGGACTGTGGAGCATTGGGAAAAGGTCCTGTGGTCTGATGAGGCCAGATTTATTCTGTTGTATCAGGGTACGAAGAGATGCAGATGAAGTGATGTGTTGTTGTCTTGATCATACAACAGTGTCTACTGTACAAGCCTATGGGGGCAGTGTTATGATCTGGTATTGCTCTGTTGTTCAGAGGTCAGCTGACTACCTGAATATACTCTATGACCAGGTTTTTCCATCAATGGATTTTTTTCCCTCCCTGATGGCACAGGCATATTCCAAGATAACTATGCCAGATTTCCTCAGGCTCAAATTGTGAAAGAGTGGTTCAGGGAGCATGAGACATCATTTTCACACATGAACTGTGTGGTTTGGCCACCACAGAGTCCAGACTTTTACCCCATTGAGAATCTTTGGGATGTGCTGGAGAAAACTTTATGCAGTGATCTTACTCTCCCGTTATCAATACAAGATCTGGGAGAGAAATTAATATGACTCTGAACAGAAGTAATTTGTAACAACTATCAATGAGGCTAATCAGAAAAAAGGCTTCAATTTGACAAGGAGCATAAAGAATGAACTGTGGATAATCAATGAAACAAAAAACAAAATAATAAATAGAAATTGTTATATTAATTATGTGATATATGTAACATTAAAACTGTTAAAAGAAAAATATGAAATAAACATTTTAAAAAAAA